>JAMKCH010014690.1:0-38332 GCA_023653785.1 Ophioderma brevispina
GGCGAATCGTCGACAAAGTGCTTTTTTCGTGCTGTTATGTTTACGTAATGCAGGACGAATGTCAGTCACTTCGAGGATTGCAAACTCGGACCGACATCAACTCGAAGGTCATCCAACTAGACGGACAACCAAGTTGACTGCCATACCAGCTCGACCGATGACCAACTCGACCGTCAAATGCCAACTCACGTCGCGTGACAGTACCCAACTCGGAGGCCGATCGCGTTGCCCAACTCGACGTTTTGTAAGTGTATTTCAGATTAAAGATATGCAGTTTTTAATTAAGAATAGTCAATTCATATATGAACTGTCATCTTTAGGCCTATAAAATCTCGAATTAAAAAGGGCAGAGAAGCGATTTTAAGGATGCAGTTTTTTTCTAAATTTGTTGGTGTTTTGGTCAGCTTAAAAGCCGAGACTAATAGATTTCGATTATATATATTTTAGATTACATTTTTAATTACTACAATGTGTAGGAATTATAAATAGTAATATAAAATGTTTAATTCAAGTTAGAGATGAATGGTAATGTATGTCACGGGAAGGATGTTCCCTTATCATGATAGTAGGGGCCTATAGAAATGCAATGGAGACCGGGGTAGGTAGATAGCAACAGCGATGGGATAGCCACTACCATTACAGAGTATGCAAGTTCGCCTCATCGTTGAAGTTCCTGGACCCTGGTATGTATAGAGATTAATAGTGAGAGCAACTATGCAATAGGATAGTTGAAGTTAGTTGAACTAACGGAGGAAATGAGCAATTGGAGGAGGCATACACAATAAGCATTCGGAGATGCTGCACCACTATTAACTGCGGGAAACATGATGCCTCGATTCGTCATTGTTCAAAAACATTGATGTAGGTGACTCGATCCCGATCAAAAGACTGATCAACACGATAATGAATTATTCTGCGTCGCTGGTTCTGGCCTATTCTGTTTAACCAAACAGGACAATGATACAGAGATACATGACGTGTAATGATAGTACATGTAAATCCGTACCTGAGATTAAAGATTTATGGTTTATATTCATTTAGTCCGTACATCGTTTTTTTTTTTTTAAAAGCTGTATTATCCACAAGTGGCCAATTCACTCACGAGAACCTCGACGAGATTGTACACATTAGATTTTAGATATGAGATTGCCCAGAACATTTGATTAAAGGCTGACCGCAGAGATTTTAAATATATTATTTTTGTGACGGTGATTAAAAATAACTTATTCATCTAGAACTAAAGATTAGTCACCTAAACCGCTTAATTCCAAAGTTAGAGATGAATGAGATTTATAGGTTCACGGTAATGGATTTTCCATTAATCATGATATTAAGGGGCCTATAAATGCCATGGAGACCGGGGTAAGCTAGCACCCAGCGATTGGCAGCACTACAATTTACAGCGTATGCGCAGTTCGCCTCTTCGTTGATTTCCTGTAACCCTGGTATGTATCCTAATTAAGTGGAGGCAACTATGCGATAGGATAGTTTTAAGTTATTTTGAACTGATCAGAAAATAGCCATTGGAGAGCATACACATAATGCAGTCGGCATTTTCCCCACTATTACCCTGCGGAAACCTGAATTCCATCGATTGTCATTGCTTAAAACTTTGCATGTATGTGCAATCGATCACTATCCCAGACTGATCAACACGATACTGAATTATTCTGGTCTACTGGTTTCTGGTCCTATCATGTTTCAACCAAACAGGACAATGATACAAGAGATTACCTTGACGTTGCTATGATAGTCTATTTCCAATCCGTACCTGATATATATTTATGGTATCTTCATTTTAGTCCGTACCACTCGTTTTTAAAAGCTGTGAATTATGCACAACAGACGGTCAATTCACTCACGAGATACATCGACGAGATGTACACATTAGATTTTAGATATAATTTCCCATAACATTTGATTAAAGGCTGACTTCAGAGATTTGTAATATATTATTTTTTGTTGAGGTGATTAAAAATAACTTATCATCTTAGAACTAAAGATAGTCACCTAAAACGCTAATTCCAAAGTTCGAGATTAATCGGATACCGTGTATAACCAAAAATTCCCGGTCGATTTGTCCATTAAACTAAACGGTCGAGTTGGGTTATCCGTTAGCTGGTACTTACTCGTAAAATGAAAACTTCTTCTACCGTGATTAAACGTTTTATTTTGGGCGATACAATAACCTTAGCATGTAAATGAATAGGGCTCCGACGAAAACAAAAGTTTGCAAATATCGGAGCTATACAATTTGTTTCATATTATACTTTTCAATCATAAGTAGATGCATAAAACCCTCATGACTTAGTAATTCTGCGATAACAAAATTCGGGAATCCTTCCATAATATACTTTGTATAGTCCATAACAGTGACTACAACAGCAGCGCGGCAGCGCAATACTAGCGCCATTACTCAACATATGAAAGCAAATTGTAATGTCTATTTTGTTTATTTCTAAGCCTTTTTTTGCAATCACTGTCGATGATTTGTATATAAGGACAGTAGCACAACTTGGGTGAGTACTTTTATCTGAGTTTGTATGGTGAATTCAGTAAATCTGGTGCTACATGTTTTTAAGAAGTCACTCTTACTCTTCCCTCACACCTAAAATAGAGCGGTCATACAAAACCGTCATTCCGATTAAATAATTGCGTCTGCATTTGCTCTTATATTAGGGTTTCATTGCGAACATAGTTGACGGTCGTGGAACCCCCCGCCCTTTTTTGTTGTTCCGTCGATTTGGATCATGTGACCGTCGAGTTGGAATCGGTCGAGTTTTGCAAATCCGTCGACTGATACCTGCATGACACTTCGGTGATAGTGTTTCTTGGCCGTCAGTTTGCAACAACTAAAAAAACTCCCGCTATAGGTATGTCTGCAGCTTTTTTTTAAAAAAATCCAGCCCTGTTTTAAGTTTTGTGTTAGTGATAATGAATATTAATTGTATGGGAGTTTCTGTAATTAGTATTCGTTGTGTTTTTTAAACCACACAGAGACAAGATTCAAGTATTTAGTTTAACGCAAAAAACGTCAAATGTGGCCCTCCTATCGTGCACGGCCAGATCTATGATCATAATAACTTAGTAAGCAACGTCGGGCCCGTCAGTTCTTGGATGGGAGAACAAAGGGCACAGATAGGGACAAAATACTTTTAAGTTTGCCACTCATGCTAGTCTTAGTGATAGTTTTTTTATCTCTCTTAATATTATTAATAAGCAAACACCATGCTGTTAATGTTGAACTAACAAGAGCACATTGTTTACAGTGTCATTTCTTTTTCTCTGTACTTGAAGAGTATAGTAAGGGAAACTCACGGCACCAACTCGTGTGATAGAATCTTTCTTTTGTTTTCCTTTTTTTTTTCAAAAATAGGAGCAGCTAAACGATTACAAATAGAAATTGAACCATTAATAAAAATACTGATATTTGTAATTAGATTTTTAGTGTTTTAATTTTTTTGTGGCACTTAATATCATTTGCTATGAAAAGTACAATCATTTTTAATATAGTTACTAGAAGCGAAACGATTACAAAATAGAACTGACTTCTATTCAATAAAAAAAGGCTTTTTAAATTATGTTTAGGTATTTTTTATTCTAATAAAAAAATGGTGCTTAATGTTAATTGTAATGTAAAATAGCCTTTAATTTCATATATTGTATGTATGTTAATAATTAACCTAATAAGGAAAACACACGACACACAGGAAAAGTGATAAGAGAAATAGGGAAAGAGAAAGAAAGTTTCTTTATTGGGGTTGGAACAAATTGACTGTACTGCGTTCATGGGGGACGGGGAAGTGACTCTTGCTTTTTTTATGAACACATTCATACTCTCTATTAGAAAGAATGGTAGTCATGAAACGAATGCAGCAAAATTGGGGCTAAAATTATGGTGCGACAAAAACCCCTGTCTGTTAAATTAGATGTCGGACTGCTCCTGAAACCCAAGAGCCCCATGTTTTTCCATTCCCCAAGATCCGGTACCGTACAGCTCAACTCTGCAAGGTGGGTTTTTTCAGTAGGACAGATTGAGCCATTCGGTGCGGCAAATTAGTGGAAACCGGCTGCTTCCAAATATCATGCTCTGAGGCAGAAATTTAGATAATTAATAAAACAGTATTGTTAAGGACTACAACATGTACAAAGTGATCTCTGTATGTCGCTTATTTGAGTTTTAAAAGAATTTGCGAAATTAGCGAAGTAAGCTTAGATATGATGATGCTGTATAAGGTATTGTCGGTGTGGGTTCCAGTAATCCCTGATTTGTAGTCCTGTCGGGACGTGTTCCGGTAGTAAAAAATAACGTGAATTCTATTATAACTTTTGATACCAAAGGGAGGATACGACTATGCTTGTGATGTTCCTCTTTCCTTGTGTACAGTTTTGGTGTATGTAGTAATTTTTAACGAATAGGAATTTAATCATTTACCCTATTAAATCTTAGGCTAAATGATGTTTTGTTGGATGTTAGAGCAAGATCTTGCGAAAATGTGCCCCATTTGGTCGACCAATATTAATTTTGAACTCCCACAACCTCACATGCTATTGGTTCATCGCAGCTTCCGAGACATCTCGGTCTTGTTTGCATACACATAATGCTTGTCCATATACTAAATCACTGTGTGAAATAAATGAGCTCAAATTGAAGTCCTTTTCCTTCAGGTGATATGTTATAAAATTCCTGATTCAGATTTTTGTTATACAGAGTTTCCTATGGCACTGTTATCCTATGCAATGTTATGCTACACCATAATGTTTACGGCATCAAAACAAAAAGTATGATTCATCTCAAACTTTGGAATTGAGCGATTTAGGTAAAATAGCTTGGTTCCCGTGACTTTTTTAATACCCAATAAATTTTATTTCAAAATCTCGAGTCAGCCTTTAAATTATACCCAAGTGGGGAAATTTGAGGATATTTTTAAGGAAAATATTACTAGTAGTTTGTTCATTTGTTTCTCTACTTCAAACCACATTCTCAGTGGCGTAGCCAGCGGTGGGGGGGGCAGGGGGGAAAGTTGCCCCCTCTGCTCGAAAAGCGGGACGATATGGACCTAAATAATGCATTTTAATCCCTCTGATTCAGGTATTTATTTAATAATAAAACATTAAAAATTTGGGCAAAATTAAAGTGAAATCGACATTTGCGTGCGCATGCGCGCATTTCGTCACGTTCAGACTTAATTGAAGCAAATCACTGGGGACGAATTATGAATTTTGCCCCCTTCTGCGGGGCGATTGGAAATTCGCCCCCTCTGGATCGACAGCATTGGTCATTCCACTTACCCCACTCCAACTCCACCAATCAATGTTGGATACAAATGACGGCATTTCAATCAGAATGCTTCAATGCCAGCAACGATCCAGCTGGTTGGAGGTCACTTAATGAGCAAAGTATTCCAACACATTTCATAGAGCTTGTTGTGTTTTTATTTGGTTTTACTGTATTGATCCCTGATGTCATGTTCCAGGCTAAAGAACAACAAACATACAACACAAACAAACAAACACACAACCCCCACCCCACCCCGCAACACGCACCCTTGATGGGCTCGGTCTATTTTTGTCTTAGTTTTCATTTAGGCTAAAACTCTAAGCGCTGATGCATTTTTTAGTCAAGAAAGCTATGCGCTATGCAAACAAAAAAAATAGCATTTCAATCACTTTTATTTTCTTCAGCCCACTCATGCCAAATTTTCTTTTTTTTTTCTTTCAGGTAAGAAACAACTAACCACAAAAGTTTTATCTCCTTAAAAAAGAACTGTGGTAAAATGTGATTTTTACACCCATGCGAGCAAGAACCGAGACAAACTTTCTTTTTTTTCGTGGTTATCTTACGTAAGAACTTGATCACCTGGAAGAAATTTTAAGTTGATTTTTTTTTTTCTGTAAAGGACATTAGTTACATCATGGCTTATGGGGCAACGTGATATGAGGACACACTCATTACATCAAAACACAACTTCCAAAATCAACTGAATTTAGAAATAACCTTTTCTTGATAAGATCAAGTAATCAACAACAAAAGTGAAGAAGGACTGAGGATCACGAAATGCAGTAAATATCAAGGTAATTTTACGCTTACCTTTGTCAATCTGTGTATTTCACACACATGCATATTACATGCACGGTCACTGTTTGTCGCATACATCTGATCAGTTTACATCGTGCTTGAAACGACGCATGCGCAGGCTGCATCTTGCCTTTGTGTAATATTCTTGCTGCTGTTAATTTCATATCGATTTGCGGGATTATGAGATGCGCTTTTTTGTGCGATCAGTTAAAGAAAAATGCACTAACTCACCCCTGGCCTTCAAGCAGCGTCAAGGGTGTCTACTCGTCTTGCTGTACTGAATCAAGAATAGGCTGTAATGTGGACAGAAAATGTACCTAATGTTTACAAATTCCCGTAAATACACTCTTTGAGATTTGCATGAAGAGCTTAGAGTGGAGAAGAGGCTTGGACTCTCATATGGTATATTTTCCACCTGAAAAATTGTCAAAAAGGAAAAAACAACAGTGTTTTCAAGGATATGAAAGCTCCATTCAATATGTGTTGCAGTAGTGTCCCTTACCCACAGTAATGACTAAAATATTTGATTTGGTAGTTATATTTGCATTTGGCCTTTACTTGCAGCTGTTAGGATACCTATACTTTTAAAAAAGCAAAATTCTGATTTTTGATTATTTTTCTGATTTTCAGATTTAGCCAATCACTATAGTGCCTTTAATAAATCATATTGAATATTCATGATTTCGTAATCACTTTGCAGCCTTCAGCTGAAGGGTGTGATTTAAACCAACAAAATACATTCATATTGATATAAACACTATTTTTCGATGTTTAAGCCATATTCACTGATTTTTTGAGAACACAAACCAAACATCAAATTGACAGAATAGTCTGCTGAAATTTTTGCCATAACATAACGATAAAGAATAGGTATTTATGATCAGAACACATACAATTACCCTCCTAATTGTCCATGGCTTCTATAGGTATAAAGCAATTTATTCAATGTTAAATTGACATGTATTATTGTTGCAGTGGTTTGCATGTGTCTATGCGCACCTGGCATTTTGATTAGGGAAATGCACAATGTCATGTATAATAGCAGTCGTAAGTCACCACCGACCTTTTATTTCAACATTTTAACTTTCACAATTGACCTGCATCCTGCAACCATAGGATTTTTCCTAAAACACCAAAATCCCAATTGTAGGGCTCAATGTTACTGTCTTCCTCCCCCGCTTCTATCCTTAGTGTTTTATTTTTAGGCCCCAACCCCCTCCAAACAGAGGGTTGATTCCAGGGTATGAGGAGACATATAACTTTAAGGGTATGGAGTGGGGGATTAGAGAGGTAGCTATGTGCAGGATTGGTGCACTTGGTGATACAAGCATTAATTTGGCACAAAGTTTGGGCATGTTCTAAGAAGGATTTTGGCTATAGAGGCAGTGTCAGATTTTCGTGTACAAAAATGGCGGATATTTTTTTTCAAAATGGCTGCCATTTCTGTTTAGCTCTTTTGAGGGAAACTAAATGTGGTTTTTTTTTTGTTTGTTTTTGGGCTACAAAAACATGATTTTAGCCGAGTGCAATGCTAAAATATAAATTTATTTATGGGACGTATTTTGTAACAAATGTGGCCATTTTCCAAATGGGTTCTTTTTCCAAACGGCTGCCAATTCCCGGGGGTTATTTTACAAATTTCATTGACTGAATATGCATATTTTTTTCTACCAAGCATATTTTTATCACGCAGCAATGCAAACATATAACACTGTAAATAGGCATCAATACCAATTTGTTGTGCTGTTACTAGTGCAGACATTTATTTACACAGCATGCCAAATACAACCTGTTAAATAGTTAATCAATACAATGTGACGACATTGAAAAATAGTGAGCATTGCTTGTTTTATCTTTGCTTTGCGACGGAATAAACTCAAAACATATTTAGAATGGCTTTTGTTGTTTTGTTTTGATACCACCAGATTGTTAACCTTTCCACAATGGGAAAGGTTTTAATGTATGATGGTCTAATGATACGAGGATACACTATGCCCAAGTACAGGTATGCCCGTGAAAGGGCTGCCACCTATGACAACAATGGCAGGCGATTATTCGTCTTTACCAGTGTTTTACATAAATTCCTGAGTCCCTGTTGTGGTTACGATCTTATCCATTCATTACCAGTATTATTAAATTATGTGCCAATAGGTTTTATTTGTAGGAAAAGTATTGCTAATGCCAACATATGACTATTTTGTTGTAACGCACCAATGGTGTGATATGATGCTCTGATTTCTGGACCGTACCCAACGAGTAATCAACATTCTTCATAAGGCGTTACCAAAATCAGGTGGCCATGTACACTTTTTGGTGTAATCAATCATGGCTACCCATGTGTTGTAAAGTCATCAGTGGCCGTGTCAATGTGGAACTCTTTAAGATTGACAAACATAGCAAGCTTCGAATTTTGGGCCGTACAAGTCACAGCAAACCAGATTATTACTGATACAGTAACTAATAAAATTGATTTCCTTCATGTTCTTTCGTATTGCTGTATATCACAATATCTTTCGTAAGTTTTGAGGCTAGTCATATTAATAGTAAAAACAATCTTGATATACCTGTAAAGTGCCCGAGCCTCCAACTGTCACATTAATACTATCATTGATTAATTTATCAAACGACAAAGACAAATTCAATGAAAACTTCTATGTGAAAACCAACTATGATATACTTAATTTCAATCACCAACTATAACAATAACTTAAGACAGAATCATGTAAGTAGACTTTCAAACTATACTGTGACCAATAGATGAGAAAGACAAGACAACCTAGTTGTCTCCCATGCTAAAAACATATGGGGATACATCAGAATCATCAGCTATGAGGATCGGTGGTGTGTGTACCCCACAGTGACATTGGTGAATCTGGGATCTTTCCTGATTTCATATGCCTCAAAACCCCCTACCTTAATCTGGTGAAAACAACTATCCTAGACACCGGAGTGGAGGAAGATAAGAATAATAAAGACAAAGACAAAGTTCCAATATCAGTATTAATTAGGTCCTGTTTAATTGGAAGCCAATGCCGTGTAGATATTTTTTCCTTGACAACATATTAAGGACAAAACGAGAAGCTGCATTTTGAACGCACTGAACCTGGTCCCTTCTCTTTCTGGAAGACCAGTAGGGCAAGGAGTTGCAGGATCAGCCTTGAAACAAAGTCTTGGACCAAAACAATCCATTGTCCATTTTTCTCATTGTACTGTCAAATTACCCAATTTTCCTTCTCCAGTGCCAGGCATCCCCTTGGCATAAGTTCTTTCTTAGCTGAGTCAATATGGCACCAAGTTTCCGTGCTTAGCTTGCAGATGAAAACCGGAATTGCCATGTGGATGGCTGAGAGTTACTAGTCTATCTGTACAGAATAATATCGAAAGCACAACATTCTCTGTCGTCTAATATCAGCTTTGTTTTGATTTAACATCAGATCTGATGACTGCAATGCATGATTCATATTATTTATGGTGGCAATCGCAACCCAATGGTGAAAACGATAGAGCTGCCATCGGTGTAAACGACAGTTAACATTGGCATTATGATATCATGTAGTAGGGCAAGAACAAGATAATTCAATAACATCCAGTAAAGACCCGTGGAGACTCCACAATCTACCGCCACAGGATATGATGAAGTAAATTTGATCGATCTAGATTGCGTTCGTTCATCTAGGTAGGAAAAGAAACCACTTAATTCTTTCCAGTTATTTCCTATACTTCATGTGGGTTACGAGCTGTTTATGGTCAACAGTGTCAAAATTGGCACTGAGTCCAATAACACTACACAGTTCTTTTGTTTGTCAAGACCAATCAAGAGGGCTTCTGCCCTGTAAACATGCCGTCTCCGCACTATGAAATTGACGGTACACTGACTGCATTGGAACATAAAGATCATTATCGCTGCGCCTATTTACTAATCTTGCAATCACCTTTCACGAATGGGAATAGGGCGATAATTTTAGAGGATGTGTTTCCGGAGGTGATTTGTTCACTGCGGGATCACAGATGCAATTCATGCTTTGAGAGCTTGAGGGAACATACATCGTATCTGCGCAGGGAAAACTTGTTATGACTGGTAACAAATCATCTAGACATTGTTTTAAGAGACTGGCAGTATTAGCATCATGTAGACTGTTATGCAGCTTTCTTATCTGCAAAAACTGTTAGCAAGATCTTTGGACATTCATGGGTACGGGGAAGTTAAATTGCTGCTACAGGAAAGTCACGTTGGTTACATGTAGTAATCTGGGATATGGACAGTGCAATGACAGGGGAGACAGACTATTCGAATTTGCCATCACCGAAGTAAAAATTCTAACACATTTTTCAAGAAAAAACCAACAGGAAGTGGACTTGGATAAGTCCAGACAGAGCCACAAAGATGAAATTTTATTTCATCCCTTTCATCAATTTTAAACATTGTCAAACAAAATAGTATAAAATGTTCTCAACAAAGTCAATGTAGGTAGTGACCACGAATGATAAGGGGGAAGTTCCAATCAACACTAAGTTATAGAGACAGACAGCTACTCAAACCAAGTATAACAACATTCCTGGACAACTCAAAGAAGAAACCATGAATTCCAACTGAGCTTATCAAACAATTTAGTACACTTACTGATGAGTGGAGAGAGCACTACCTAGACACTGAACCAAGAGACAATATACCACATTCAAGAAACGGCACTCAATGTCAGTCATAAAACCCCGAAAAACAACTCTAGCAACTCTCAGACAGCACAAGGAAACTGATTGGAAAACATAGACAAATGAAAATGGACAGTCAAGGTACTGACAACATAGAATATAGGAAACTTGCAAAACTAATCAGGAAGAAGAGACAGAGGAATGTCAGAAATTATAACCCAAATGATACATGAACACTATAGAAAACAACATGAAGTGTTAAGAAAACCAACAAAAGCTTGGCCAGGGAACAAAGAAAATCAACAACCTTCTCGACTCAAATGGGCAGGAATTAACAGATCAGGGTGATATTCTGCGAAGAGTAGAGGATTCTACGAAGAGCTATACCAGAGGCCATCAACAACGCGAATACATAGAGATTCAACAGGAGAAGTACCGTAAATTAAAAGCTGGGAAGTAGACATGCTCTAAGGCAAGAAACGGGTCAACGCCCCTGACAGGACAACATAATGATGGACACACTAAAAGAAGCAGGGAAGGCAGTTAACATAGAACTGGTAAAGCTCTTCACAGCTTGTCTTCACCAAGGGAAGGTTCCCCCAAAAGTGGAAAGATGCCAACATGATAATCTTGCACAAAAAGGAGACAAAAGGGATTGAAGAATGACCGACCAATTAGCCTTCTATCCAACATGTACAAGCTTTTCATCAAATATTGTGACAAACAGTGGAAAGAATTCAGATGCAACCAAAATGCCAATCGGGATTCAAAGAAACTTCTCACCAATAGACAACATTCACACCCTCTACCAACTAAAGAAAATGTCAAGATTGCAATATACCTGTATGCCGTTTGCTTTTGGGTGGATTATGAGAAAGCTTTTGATTCCGTTGAAGCCTGGGACAGTTCTCAAGGCACTGAAAGAGCAAAACATCCACCCTAACTATATTCAAGTAATCAAAGCCTATACACGGCACACCACTACTGTTTATGTTACACAAAGAAAGCACCAACATACCCATAGGAAATGAGTGAGGCAAGGAGATACCATGTCTCCAAAGCTCTTTACATCATCTTAGAACTCATCTTCAAAGACATCAATTGTGAAAATAAAGGTATCAATGTGAATGGGAGAATTCAAACCACCTCTGTTTTGCAGATGATATAGTCATCATAACTAACAACTCCCGAAATGTAGAGCATGCACAGGACTTGACTAGAGCAGCAGGAAAAGAGACTGAAAATGAATATGAAGAGACCAAAGTAATAGAGTGGGTTGGTGTGTATTCCCGTAGGATTTTCATGCGAAAATTGATTTTGTTACGTTTGGATTTTCAATAGGATCCAAACTGTCAGGAAATGAATGGGTGCCAATTTTCCTACTGCTGGCCCCTCTTTCAAGGGTTCAAATGTTAGTACAGGGAAATTTTAAAATCGAGTCAATGTGTTTTAATGTACACTAACGCGTTCGTCTAGTCACTAAGGATTAGAAAATAAGTACATATTTGCCTAGTTCCAACATTTAGTTAAAGGCGGTAGAGCCCCATACTGGTTCAAGGTCACCCTGGGGGAAATGCTCTCCGATGTTGTTGAAAGTGGTGTCAAATATGATTCCTTGTGTCATACTGAAACAGAAAATGCATTTCATTGATCTTTTGATATCACCCATTACGACATCCAGGTAAAGTTTCTGGTGACTCCCCAAGAGCCAGCGACCCTTGCGCGACTTTTGCTATGTAATTTACCACCAATGTCACACACTGTAAAATAATACATTTTTTGGATCCTGTGCCAGGCAATACAAAAATTATCCCAGTTTTCATTCACATTCACAAAATCTGAGCATTAGGACTTTAACCCCCAGGATGATCTTGAACCATAATGGGGCTATATCGCTTTAACTAAGGTCGGAATCTAGGCAAATTTATACTTTTGCTAATCCTTATAAGGGGACACATGGTAATGTAAATTAAAACACCATTCGACTCGATTTTAAATTTTCCCTGTAGTAACTTTTCCGCCATTGAAGGAGGGGGGAGAGCAGTCCGAAAATTTGAACCCCATCCTTCTGACTGTCTGGTCCCTATTATGAAAAACAGCAAGAAAAATCAACTTGAGCACCAAAATCCTACTGGGAAATGTTAATTGAAATACCAACCACACTATAATGCGACCAATCAGGTACACACAAACAAATCATCATTAATGGAACAGATTTGGAACATGTATCTGAATACAGTCTACCGGGGCAACGGTTCACTGCTCACTGGAAAAGAAACCAAGAATTAATGATAAGGAGAAGGATAAAGCAGGGTGACAAGCATTTGGCAGATACAGCCAACTTCATGAAGGGTAATCTACCATTGTGCTTAAAAAGGAAAGTGTATGACCAGTGCATTCTCCCATCAATGACATATGCATCAGAAGCATGGACGCTAACAATTAAATGGGAAAGAAGCTAGAGCGCTCAACATAACATGGAAAGAAGTAGCTTACACATAACAGTACAAAGATCACAAAACTAATAAATGGATAAGGGAAAAGACAGAAGGTCGGCGGACATAATGGAAGAAATCAAACATCGTAAATGGACATGGGCTGGCCCTCTCACTAGAAGGGGAGTGAAAGATGGAGAACAATGACACTATATGGACACCACGTATGGAGAAAAAGGAGCGCAGAGGTGGCAAAGGGAAAGAGATGAGGTAGATAAAATACAACAATTCTGGAATGAAACTAATTGGTACATATATGCAAGGGAGAGAGAACTGGAGACATCATACTGAGGCCATCATCCAGAGTGGATTGAAAACGGCTGAAGAAAGAAGAATCTGGTTGCTATGATACTCCGTCTGGCTTTAGCAAGTAGAGGATTGCAGTAGATCTAAAGGGTAAAGACAGAACTGCACATCTATATTCAAAATCCGATCTTTGGATGTTGCAAATTATTCAAGTCTGCATAAAGTCTGCACTGAAGAGCTGGTTTCAAGCATTTTTCCTGTCATCTGCAACACTCCTTGCAACCGCAACTTGGAAGTTTTTGGCATACTTTTCTAACTTCTGGAAGGGTTGTCCAGAATATTTCCCAATACTCTTTTCCTTTCTAGTCCATCCTCATTCACTTGGACATGGAAGCTCAGGAGATGCAAACATCATTTGAGCCCAACAGTAACCGACTTGATAGGTGGCTTTCTTGATATGTTCAGTGAGTGCTGCCTTCATTGGAGGAAGAGCACATGATTATACATCAAGACCATAAAGCGCTCTAATTTATTTTTTGTACAGCAACGGACTAGTAACTTCTGCTAATGCCATATTCTGACATGTAGCTTAAAACTGGTTGTAGTCAGAATGTTGCCTTCAAGTTGGATCAAGATGGATCACATTCAATTTGAAAAAAACATGCCTTTTAACACTTACTGTGCTCAAGTGATCGAGATCTCGATCAAAACATGTGGCAGGTATTATAAAATGCTGCCTTTGTGTACATAAGAGGTGTTAATGAAGTCTGGGCAACCACTTGGTATTGTTTGCTTTGTTGAGTTTATTGTGGGTATTACAAAATACCTCTTCATTCAACATAAGAAGTAAGGATGATGAACATTATTTCTACACGGTAAACCTATACATACACCAGTGATAGCTATGTTGTAAGTGAAAACCACTGCTAAATCAGAATAACCTAATAGTGACTTTTTAATTAAAACCTATTCTTAAGGCACACCCTGTGGACTTTGTGACTCTATAGCCAAAGGTACAGTTTTACAACAGACTATAAAAGAGTAATTATTGGCGGCCATCTTGAAAATGGCCACCACTGTTGTCATGCAACCAATTTGAAATGCTCAAATAAAAACTTGTTTTCACTTTATTGATTGTATGAAAAAAGACGTTATACATATTTATTTCATGCAAATATGTAAAATAGCTGTTAAAGGCGGCTATTTTGGAAAATGGCCGTCATTACTGCAATTGGGATAAACCTGCAATGGCCATTTGATCGAAAGTCTTTTTAAAACATCCAATGTGCATCAAATGCCATGCTTGAATGCCTATTAAGCACTGTATTTATCTTCTCAATCTCAAATCTAGAGGATAAATAGCAAGTAATGGCAGCCATTTTGAAAAATGGCCGCCATTTTAATCAGAGGACAAATCTACGATGCCCCTATAGCTAAAAATCTTTCTTATGACATGCCCTAGATATGTGCCAAATTTCATGCTTTTATCAGCAAGTGCACAATTCACCCAAAATATTGCACATATCTACTCTACTAGATGGCAATGAAGCCCAAGATATTTTTTCTTACAGGGTTATGTCAATTTTTTTAAAGACCTCGATCTTCTTCTTCTTCTTAAAGGTGCAACGAGAGATTTTGAGGCACCCAAATATTGTGTCATAACTGTAATTTCATATAGGTTAGACACTCAGTAGCTTTCTCACCTTGTATTTGGCTACAGAAAAAGCTTAAAAGAGAGATTAAAAGGTGATTTTCATTTGCTTATATTTCAATAGAAAACATAGGCTGAATTTCATATTTGCTCCTATATGAAATTAGAAATTTCACAATTTTGAACCAAAGAAACATTTCTCAGCTTAATCCTTCCAGATAGGGATATTTTTGATGGAAAACTTTACATCAGGGCAAAAATCAGTACTTTCAATTTTTGGGGGGACACCTGATATGTGAAATCTCTCGTTGCACCTTTAACATATCCATAAGTCATTTTTGTCAATGGCTTGTGGTGGTGTCAGGATTTATCTGAGTAAGCTGATCCGGGGCTACGCGTATTCATGATACGGACGCTTCTAACATGGCCAAAAAAAAAAAAAAAAAAAAGCCCCTATAGCTAAAAATCTTTCTTATGACATGCCCTAGATATGTGCCAAATTTCATGCTTTTATCAGCAAGTGCACAATTCACCCAAAATATTGCACATATCTACTCTACTAGATGGCAATGAAGGCTTTGAAGCCCAAGATATTTTTTTCTTACAGGGTTATGTCAATTTTTTTAAAGACCTCGATCTTCTTCTTCTTCTTCTTAACATATCCATAAGTCATTTTTGTCAATGGCTTGTGGTGGTGTCAGGATTTATCTGAGTAAGCTGATCCGGGGCTACGCGTATTCATGATACGGACGCTTCTAACATGGCCTGACAGCTCGATTATGACATTGGTGTGATTAATGTGCACAATGAGATCATCAGCATCGTATGCAACACTTACTCAAACTTAATCAGGGACCATAATATTGCACCCTGCAAAACCTACCGCTGTGTGCGAAGGGCGTAAGGCCTGATGGCATTCCCGTTTAATAGGGTAATTACGTTTGACCTTTGACCCTACCCTTTAGTGGTCCCATTGTGACCATTATAACCTTGGTTGTGACCCTGCCTTAACAGGTCATGACCTCTGAAGTGACCTTTGACCTTGTGAACTGCAAGTTGAGCTTAAATGGAACCGTATGACCTCAAAACAGCTTTCACATTCCACTGTATACACAAAAAAAATTGCCACAGAGTCAAGTGGTTAAGAATTTGGTCTGATTAGAAGGAATCACACCACTAAATAAACTAGGTGTAGCAGATGACGTCAGTGCCGGCGTCCCAATATGGCCCTTGCCTAAATGAAGAGTCACAAAATGTTGATAAGTTGTGTCTTTAATTAAATTTGAAATTAATCATAATGTGTGGACTAGTAACAAACCATTTGGGCAGTAAATATTTTGTCTGTGCCATTTTTGTATAATTTCTGAGGATTTGGGGAAACTGAAATTTTAATTTATAGTAACATTCAACTAGGCGTGGATGTTTTTGAAAACAGGCAAATCTTTCGATGCTCTGTAACTCAAAAAATCAGCCTGCATCATATGACTTTTTTATTTTTGTTGAAGAGGTATGGTCCTAATCTTCCCAAAAAAAAACAGTTTTGACATAACCAGTCGCTTTATAGCCGAGAAATTGACTTTTGGTGAGAGGTCATTTTGTACACAAGTCTATGGGGAGTTATGGTGTGATTCCTACAGATTTCATACATCACATATGGCCCAAGCCTTGTTTGAGTCAGGTCACGATAAACTTGAATATTCTCTGCAATGTGTAAGCATCAATCTATACTCTAGAGATCAATTTGAGCCAATTTAAGAAGTTTGCAAGTAGATTTGGTGAGTTTAGGTGCCAATATTGAGATCAAATCAGTTCCTAGCCTAGGCTTGATTACAGGTTTTTACTTATGACGTGATCAAAATTTTGCAGCCATGCACTATCGTATGTGTACAATGTGCACTCCATCCATTTTCAAAATTCTCACATTCAAGAGGGGCAGGCCTATAGCCTAGGCGTAGGTCTAGTACGTCATGGCATGTAGGCTTACCGTATTCGACCTATTTAGCACCCCTCCCCTTATAAGCGCCCCCTCAGACCATTGCCGACTTACAAATCACGTCTCAATTAAGCGCCCCTCCATTTCGGAGAGGTCTGACTGCTCTGTACTTCCACTTTGAGTCCCCATTTCTACATGCAATTGTATATTTGTACTATCTTGCGGCGTATTTCTCAGGCTAATATTTACAAAATTACCAGGGTATATTAAACACCCGGAAACATGATAAATATCACCACACTATAGCCAATGCTGCGTGTATTATCGAGTATATTGGAGGAAATTGTACGAGTCGTCGTGAAAAAATAAGAGATGAATACTTCACGCGATTGCTGTGGTGCGCTGTCGTCCGACGGCGTGGTTGTGCATTTGTCCCGAGAAATATCCAACATAATGCTTGTTCGGCATTAAACGAAAAGGGGAGATCAATACAAATTAGGAGACATGGTAAAGTAGCTGGTAGACTCGAGAAATAAGGAGTTAGTAGATTTGGGCTGCTAGATTTGTTGGGGATTATTAACAAGATTGGAAGTAAACCGACGGAATGTGCTGCAATCCATTTGGGAAATCCTCAACGTGGCTCTCAAAATATTATTAGACACTGTTTTGGGCATTAAAAGTCGCCAACAATTCCTTATGATCATGTAATGCAATAAAAACAAGTGGATCTGTCCCCATCCCTGTTTTATGTTGTCTTTCATTATTATTTTCACCATTATTTTTTATTTTTATTGGATCTTTGAGACCCGCTAATATCCGATGGTGAATGTACAGCGAAATCTGTCAATCATTCATCCCTTAATATTCTATATAATATTTAATCATTCATCCCGACGACTAGTACACGTAACTTTGGCCAATCACAATCGACATTCATCATGACGTGTTATAGTATTATAATCAATACAAATACAAGAGCATGATGACGGTTTGACATACTTTCCTCAATACAATGCAAGAATAAAATTACCCTTCACTCATATCATTCATGAAATTCACTTAAAGACACTATCAGTGATTTGAAAAATATTTGAAATTTGCAGGAATAGCTTGAAAGTGAAGGATAAGTCTGTAGAATTCTCATAAGTTACCTTTTCCAACTGAAGAATTGACAGAAAAGGAAGAAAACGGCAGTGTTCCAAGATAGGATTCCCCATTCAATTACGTGTTGTAGTAAGTGTCCGAACGGACAGTAATGAATACAATTTCCGATTCTGTCCTTATTAGGTTGCATCTGGTCTTATCATTTGCAGGGTATGTTAGGATACCTGTACTTGTTACATACATGCAAAAATCTGATTTTTGATGATTTTTTTCGATTTTCTGATTTAGCAAATCACTGATAGTGTATTTAATGTATGTTGATATTTCCAAAATAAAATTTTGAAAGATGTGATGACACTACCTTTTTATTTCTTGACCTGCCCTAGCGACTTCACAATGCGTGCTGAGCGGGGTGCTGACATGAACATGTTGATTTGCACCTGATGTCGGCATTCCATGCAAATTTATGGTTACTCCATTTTTTGTAAGGGCGGGAAACAATTTTCTGGTGAAAATTTTAAACATTTTGGTTTAACTTACCCATAATGATATCTATTAATTGGCGATTACTGGAGCAAATAATTACATATCTTGCAGGAGTTACATGGTAAATCCAAAAAAGAAACATCTAGGACGCGTGATATAGCATAGTATTATTTGATGGCCACACAAAATAAAATCACTAGGCCCTTTCCAGAAAGCTGTAGGACTTGCTTAGATGGAGCATGTGTGTATGGGAATTAGGGATTTCCCCATTGCATAATTGATTTGGTTCTACCATTTTATGTAAGGTGAGTCTTTTGTACTATAAATAGCTCCCTAATTAATGTTTTATTTTGGTTGTTTTATTGTCGAATTGTCAAGTTTATAGGTATATTAAATCACAACTCGTACATCAGGTTTAGCGGGACATTTTCCTACTCTCAATTGAGATGCGTATGATTGCTAGACTGACGGACCCCCGTATTTTTTTCCTGCGGCTTTCGGGTTTAATCTTCCATGGGCGTGGCAACACTTACCTTAATAAAATAGTGTGAGTGTGTTCACTTGTTAGGCCTCCGATACAAGCGACAAACGATGTTATTATTTACTCTGGATACTATTAATTCTGATACCATTTTCATTTTTAAAAATCTATAATATTAAAATAAGTTTAATGAGTTTATAAATTAAATTAAGCATTGTTGAGGCTATTATAGAGACTGTACCAATACTTACGTAGAAGTTAGGTGTAGCCAGAGTGTATAAGGCTTTCCAATAGGGATTTTGCAGTCAAAAGTAACTTACGCATATGTATCAAAATTAGCGCCCCCCTAAAACGAGTGACTTAAGCGCCCAGGGCGCTAAATAGGTCGAATACGGTACATGTCTTTTTTTTTTAAATACTACTACGGGCACATTTCAGTAACATCGGGGGGTTGGTGGAACCGGGGGGGGGGGGGGTGTAACCCACACTGTTGGGGTGCAACAGATGCATACAAGGCTATCCATGAAGAACAAGACCTCTAGTCTCAGATGATGTATCATGCATTTGCCATTTGCATGATATGGGACTGTGCATGAATCCCGAGCACTTGTCTCATGAGGATCGTGGTGTAAATTTGGAATGATCCAAGTGCAAAGAAAATGGGAAATGCATGATCCACAAGTTTAATGGATTCATTCTTTAGTCCTGCATTATATAAAATCAATGATGAGCAAGGTTCTAATTAAAATAGACCTTCCGATCAACATTTCAAGGCAGTTTCAAACATGTGCACTGTTGCCTGTAACCTTATGGCAGCACATCCATGATGTGATGTGATTGATTGATTAGAATTCTACTTCAGTGAGTTAATCACAGAACAAAAGTTGTACAGGGATGTGTTAATATTCACAAAATTAATAAAAATTGCATAATTGGGTGCTTTTGAGGCCACTTGGGTGAAATACACCCAATTTAACTGAATTGGGTGCTTTTCAGGCCTCTCTTCTGCTGGAATCCGCCCAATGCATGTGAATTGGGTGGATATCTGTTTAAAAGCACCAGTTTCAAGTAAATTGGTGCTTTTAAATGCCATTTTGATAGAATTTGCTCATATCATGTGAATTAAGTACTCTGACTTCAGAGTTTGTAAAAGCCAAATCGGGTCTTTTGTAGCGCTTCCTCTGCCATCATTCTAAACCAGATCTTTTCTTTCACAAAATGTGCCATCTTCTGCAGATAGCACAAATAAAAACATTGCTTCAGAGCAGGTTTTACTCATTTCTGGTCTCTATATTTTGGCTACAATGGCTCGTAATGATATAATAACATTTAATATTATGAAAATAGGTGTCTTCAGAAATTTTCCAGTCTCTTCAGGAATCACACCACTAATAAGCTAGGTGTAGCAGACGACGTCATTGCTGAGACAGTGTTGGCGTCCCAAATATGGCCCTTGCCTAAATGAAGAGTCACAAAATGTTGGTAAGTTGCGTCTTTAAAGAGACATGAGGAGATTTCCAGAAAGAAGCCCCCCAATTTTTGTTGAACCCCGTTTTTTTTGCAAATTTGGAATGCTTACCAATGTATTAGATCACACCTGAAGTGGATTAGCCGAATACGCCGTCTTTATGAAATAAGATGATTTAGTACTTTCTGTCGTTCACGACAGAAAGTTAAAGCATGGTTTTCTATGGGGACGATTGCGATAGCAGGCAAGTTCAAAACAAGGTTTGCGGTTTTCTTTTGTACTTGTTTGTTCAATAAACCTTCGAAACGTTCTCGGTATGTGGTCTAGGACCGATCCAGTGAAATTTTAGAGAAATTTGTATCCTCAAAAAATCTCCTCCTGTCACTTTAAATGAAATTTGAAATTAATCATAATGTGTGGACTAGTAACAAACCATTTGGGCAGTAAATATTTTGTCTGTGCCATTTTTGTATAATTTCTGAGGATTTGGGGAAACTGTGAAAATTTAATTTATAGTAACATTCAACTAGGCGTGGACGGTTTTGAAAACAGGCAAATCTTGCGTTGGCTCCGTAACTAAAAAAATCAGCCTTCATCATATGACTTTTTCATTTTTGTTGAAGAGGTATGGTCCTAAAAAAATGCAAATGGTGCGCCCGCAGGCAGAGTGCCCATCTCTCTGTCATTGGCGTTTGGGCCAGATCCATCAATCTGTTGCTGGGGGGGTTCGCCATCCTACCCGCCACAGCGAGTCTGTTTGCATTCCCAGCATATGCCGGTACCCATTTATATCTGGGTGGAGGAGGCAAGCAAGGTAAAGTGCCTTGCCCCAAGTGCACAACACATGGCGACAGCGGGGCTCGAACCCACACCTTATGCTTATGAGGTGCTGCGCGCTGATCCACTGCACGTGCCCTCCAATCTTCCCCCCAAGAAAAACACAGTTTTGGACTACCATCGCTTGATAGCCGAGAAAATTGAGTTTGGTTGAGAGGTGGCATTTTGGAAACAAGTATTAGGAGGGGGGAGTATTTAGTGGTGAGATTCACGGAAAAGCTTTCTTTATACCGTCTATATTTGTGCCTGCTACAAGACAACTATGGTGCTTTTTTTTTTTTTTTTTTTTTTTTTTTTTTTTTTGTTTGTTATTCCAACTTAGTTACTTTTACAATTCTAATAGAAAAAAAATCAACTTCAAGCAAAAATTTGAACATTGAGAGACATTACTGAGTGTCTTTGACTTTGTATGCTAAATCATCAAATAAACACAGGATTTGACTGCAAATGGGAATGATGATTATCGATATCTATCATCTAGTATTTCAGTATACATACCCATCAGACAAATGATGTGATCAAAGTGACAATGGAGGTCTGTGAATTTCTCCCTCTCGTTCCACCTCAGTTCCTGAAAAACAAACACAAATTACATCCCTTATTCGAAGACTCTTTGTCAGTTAATAATACAAATGCAGAAGATCCTACAGATTACATTATCTTCCGGTGGTACAGACCAATTGACTGATTAACATTCCCATAATGCATTGCAAGCCACCCAATGACATCACACCAATGCCAATTACCCATGCCTATCTAACAGGCTTGAAATTTCAGCAGGTGTCAAACCTGTGGTACACATGCATACTGGTATTTGTGTTATGGCATCAATTTGCTTAATACAATGTGTTCTGGGGAATGTGTAATCATTCAATCAATTCCAGTAGTAAACTACTAAGTGGTATGAAGTCAATCTTGACTATTGTCACCCACATATAGTCTGTACACAAAAGGTAACTTTGACCATCCACCTATTCAGTATCTGAAAAGCATAAAAATGAAGGTGTGCAGTAGATGTCTTTAGCAGTCAAAATTGCAGCAGCCTAAGCAGTGGCTTTGAATACGTGGATTTTGGGTTTCCTATCGGAAATCATTTTTTACCGAAATTCCTGTCCCACAATGCACCAACTTTGTACGAGTAGATATGCATCACTCCATGCACATTCGCGGAAAAAAAAAAAAAAAAAAAACTAAATTAGCACTTTGTTTACATTTTCAAATATTAGTTTTCGTTTTTCCAAGATGCGTTCGCGCAAAAGTACATTAAAAACGCGCACGCTTCATTACGCAGTAAAAACGCACCGCGCGACGCGATGCTGCGCCTTGCGCCTGACGGCGTGAAATGTGCTTAAATTCCCGCCGTTAAGACCATGTGGTTTTTGTGACTTTAAATGGTCAAATAGCTGTTTTAAATCGGCAAAAAATACAAGTCAGGATTGTCTGCATTGGATAACCTTTGTTGGTAACGATAGAACACAGGTTGATGTTTAAAATGGTGCAAAAATCAGAAATTCTTGTAAAAACAAAAGCACTAGGGTTGACACTACCCTTAATACAATGTGTTCTGGGGAATGTGTAATCATTCAATCAATTCCAGTAGTAAACTACTAAGTGGTATGAAGTCAATCTTGACTATTGTCACCCACATATAGTCTGTACACAAAAGGTAACTTTGACAATCCACCTATTCAGTATCTGAAAAGCATAAAAATGAAGGTGTGCAGTTGATGTCTTTAGCAGTCAAAATTGCAGCAGCCTAAGCAGTGGCTTTGAATACGTGGATTTTGGGTTTCCTATCGGAAATCATTTTTTACCGAAATTCCTGTCCCACAATGCACCAACTTTGTACAAGTAGATATGCATCACTCCATGCACATTTGCGGTTTAGTGCGCCTCCTTTAAACTACGTGCATATTTTGTGGCGCAAAAATTACAAGGCAATCAAAGAGTACTCGTTACTGGTAAAATTTATGTACAGCAAACGGTTTTCGCACAGTTATGACAGAAAATGACCGTATGACACAAAACACCATAGAATATATATGCTCTGTTTATTTTATATAGAGTGCGCGTTGTTGGTAAAATTTCAGTAAAGATTAACATCCGGTCGGAAAACCCAAAATCCACGTATTGGCTGGCTGGAGGTTGTGTTTAAGTTTTCTAACAGGATTCACACAGCAATACTTGGATTCTTTTTCAAATGTCCACATTTAATTACTGCAGAAATACTCGGACACTATGAAATGTGAAACCTGCCTGTACTGCACATAAAATTTGGAAAAAAAGGTGTGTATTGATCATGGATGTTATCTCAAAACAATGCATTATCCATCTGCATGGTTTCAGTATATAATATTCTCCATTTCATTCCACAAATCCAATATAACATTTTAAAGGTCACAGGAAATGCAAATAGAATTGATGTGGTTTGTGTCAAGTCTACAAGGAGGGACCAGAAAACATTCAATATTTGGGTTGGTGATGACATCATTTGTGGTGTTATTGATTTTTTGGAGAGTAATTGAAAATTTCAGGTGACTGGTGTGAATCATGACACTGACTGAAAATCAATAGTTTCACTAATGATGTCACTGGTAGTGTATTCTTTTTTCTTCCCCTGTTTATTGGAATGGAATGTCCCATAAAGATTTGGAGTAGATCACACCTGAAGTGAAAGCTGAATACACCATCTTTATGTAATAAGATGATGATTTAGGAGTTTCTGTCGTGCACGACAGAAAGTCAAAGCCTGGTTTTCTATGAGGAACGATTACGATAGCAGGCAAGTTCAAAACAAGGTTTGCGGTTTTCTTTAGCACCTGTTTGTCCAATAAACCTTCCAAACGTTCTCGGTAGGTGGTCTACAACCGATCCAGTGAAATTTGAGAGAAATTCATATCCTAAAAAAATCTCCTCCTGTCACTTTAAGGGATTGTATAAAGGTGGTTTAGGGTGCATCTTTGATTGCCTATTTAACCAAACTAACTTTGCTTACTTCGGGTGTGAAAAGAATTAAAATTTGGTCAGACTTCTCATCCACAAATATATTAATTTCCACACACATGCGCGCACTGCACGCACAAAAAAAAAAAAACAAGCATGAAGTCCTGAATTAAGAGGATATGTTAATATCACTACTCCTCTCCGTTTTCTTAAACTAGGCATTAGGCATTAAAAAAAATGTTGTTTGGCAACGGAGAAAAATATCAGGGTCGGTCAGTCCCTCAGGCTATTAAAAATTTTTTTTTTAGATCTTCTCCATGTTTTAATCTAAAATGGAATAAACAGCTAGTATTAAAGATTTTTTCAAAGCCATAGCAAAGATCTTTTATTTTACTGGTTGTAGTTGCTTTTGTGTCTGTTTTTTATTTTTTTTGTCTTGTGTTGGTAAAAAAAATATTTTAATTTTGGGATGAAAATAATTGGTCGGTCGGCAGCATTTTTTTTTTTTTGCTAATTGCATAAAAAACTTGAGTCGGCAGGTTTTTTTAGGGTCGGTGGGTTATGCCAACAAACATTTTTTTATGCCTTAGGACTCCAAACAACTCTTGACTGGTTCCATTTTTCAAAAAAGCAATAGTCGAAGCATTTTGAGAAAAAGCAATTGAAACAGTGTTTCTAATGGGAAATTTTTGCTGATTCCAAAATCTTCTAATTGCATAAATTTCCAAAAATGGCCGCCATTTTAACATTTTTGTACATAAATCAAGAGTTAAGGCTTGTAAAGACTCATTATTGTGTCTATACACATTTTTCAGGGGTCAGAAAGAAACACAACTAGACCATCAGTTAAGGTATGATGCCATATATTGACAATTAATTGCATAAATTTCAAAATGGCGGCCCATTTTGAATTTGTATGCAAAGTTACGTCAACATGACTAAACTGCTATAAGGTCATGCACCATGAGTGGGGAGCAAAGTGTGTACATGCTTTGAAAACTCCAAATATTACACGTTTCACACTTAAATGAGAGTAAGTCATCATTTTAGTTTGAGATACTATAAAACTATATATTGTTGGAAAGCATAAAAATGTAAGGGAAGAAAATAGCAACCTGTATATGATATACAGGGGCCACAAGTGTTAATATTAGGGTGAAAAGTGAAATTTTATGTAAAAAAGTACACAATTTTGGGGCAGCTAATTTGTTACCTTCAATTAACATCAGAGCTTAAAATGTTGTAGAGTTCAAAATGAATGCCCACAGAAATAACAAACAAAATAAGTTGTTATTTATCTATACATTGGCAGGGTAAAGATATAAAGCCAAATAAATGGCAAAAGCCCGAAATATCTAAAACCCATAGACTTTATCACATGCCTCATCCGTAGGCACCTCATCCATAGGCACCACCCTCTTGAGCCCGATGACTTAAAATTACGACAACTCAAAAAGTAAGGATAGCACAAAATGAATCTGCACCTATCAAAGCTAGATAAATTCCCTAAAATGATATATAAATCAGCTGAATACCTAACGTGGTTCGTATGATACAATAAAAAATGTTTAAAAATATTTGAAAAAGGTACGTCAACCCTCAATTTGTATACCCCCAACTCATGGCGCATGACCATAATAATGATCTAATTTAAGTCCTGGCCTGAAAACTATGTACAGGACACAAGAATGAAGTACAAGCCTTAAATCTTGAGTTATGTACAAATGTCAAAATGGCAGCCCATTTTGCCATTTTTTTTTTTATGCAATTAAGTTAAGTTGACCTAATGCTATAACTAATGATCTAATGGTATCCTTAACCCTGAAACATTTGTATAGACACAAGATGAGTCATTACAAGCCTTAAATCTTGAGTTATGTACAAACAACGTTAAAATGGCGGCCCATTTTGGAATTTATGCACTTGGCACATTCCCTCTAAAAATTCAGGTTGGGGACCAGAAAATTTGGGAATTAGCATTAAATTGTCATATAAAAACACTAACCCAATTGCTTTTACTCAAAATGCCTTCGTTATGTTGACGGAAGCACTTTTTTTGAGAAATGGAAACCGGTCTATCTAGTGCAACAGCCCCGATCTTCCACAGGTGTGGCACAGATTCCAAATTGAACCCCGTATTTTTGAGGCTTTTTGGGCTATCCTTGGTACTCTTTTGATGTTACTCCATATCCCAAAAATTCCGCCTTTATAGATTGGGAATAGTGCAATGACAATTTTTGTATGTATGTATAATGTTTATTTTTATATTCTTTGCTGTCTTTCTGTATTTTTGATACTAGTGAGTAATGAATAAAATGAATGAATGTATGTGTCACTCAAACCTCTACTCTGGAAGAATACATCTCCCTTGGTACTCAAGTAGGGGTAATCATATTGGCTCTAAGGCTTATTACAATATACAATCTGCTAAAAATAATTCTCTGCATACTTACCTACCAGAAACTTGTGGATTTCCAAACAAATGCTTATTTCTCTTACAATGATATCTACATCTGTAAAATCGGTTAAGGTTCATAGGATATTTTTTTTTATGTGAACTAAACAAGTTTCAAAATACATGCCTAATCTTCTAACATTTAACTTTTCTATTAAGATGTATAGGAAAAAGGGGTAAAAAAGATCATGAAAGTTTTGTTATAGTTTCAATTCAAATCATATAGGGTAAAAAAATAGGGATTTTGCGATTGTGTTGAATATGCAAGATATTATGCCAACAGAAGTTTTTCAGTATGGGGTGGAACCCAAACTATGCATTTTTAATTAACATAACTTTGTGTGTACGGTTAAATCTAATAATTAGTAACTTAATTTTAAGCTAAAAGGAATTTTCCAGTATAGTTGAAGCTGATCAATCTCTTAATAGGTTTTTCTGTACGGGTTCATATTGGGAGTGGAATAGCATCTAACATCACCCTAATACCTGTTATAACGTATACAGATTTTTAAAAATTTCAAAATCGGGTCATTTCGTATTCCAATTTTTTCTGTGTATTTTTTTGCGTTATCATCGGCGTTTTTGACAGCCAGAAGCTACCAGAAAGTAGCAGATGGATTTATGTAAACCACTAAAACGGCGAAATAGTAAGTTAGGAACAACATACACACTCTTGTGTACATAAAATAATAAATTGTTTCAGTTTCGATTTATTCTCACCATTTGGCCATCAGTTTGGAACAATTTTATTTCAAGTTTGTACCTCTTTGATATTAATTTAATCGGTATAGAAAATCGGTAAAAAATGAGAATTTTGTCGATACCGATCAGATACCGATAAGGTCATAATCGACCCGATTTCAAAAATACCGATCATATCGGTTATTCTCTAGGAGTGAATTCAAAATAAAAAAAATTATACTACTTTCTTGTTTCACTAGATAAAATACATAGATAACAGTATGTTACAGTGGTTGAAACTACAATGCACCATGACAATGCATCTGTACTTTGAGCTTGGGTAAACAAAACAACCGAACAGCAAAATTTTTGTTTTTTATATTTTTCGTGGGCAAAAAAGTATTTAGCTACACTTAAACCACCGGCGTATCTAGACCTGGCTTTTTGAGGGGGAACCGGGGTGGGGGGTAGGGGGAAGGACCTCTAATAGCCAAAAATAGGCTGATTTGGCATGAACCCCCGGGGGGCACACACACCCCAAAAGCACCCCCTAAGATACGCCACTGTCAACTTTTCATACATCAGGAAGTTATTACTAATCACTGTGGATACTTTTGACTGAATTCTCATTTCCATCTGTGAGCAAAACTTCTGAGGCTTCACTACACACAGCTACCTATAGAGAGAAGAAGAAATACATTAACAGTTTTACTATTTGAAAAACAACACCATAATGTTAATGAAAGGATTACTAGATAAGGATGAACAATCTTCTGAGCAGCCTGTATGCATAAATAATGGAGAGAAAAAAATGCCAGGCAAATTTTGTGACCTAGTGACACTGATGAACTATTCAGCCGAGCTATTCAGCAGCCTTAGCAGAATAATGTGGATGAGATGCTGCAATTTAATTCTTAAAGTGAAAGGAGGAGATTTTTTTTGATACAAATTTCTCTTAAATTGCACTTGATCGGTTTGTAGACCACCTACCGAGAATGTTTCGAAGGGTTATTGGACAAACAAGTACGAAAGAAAAACGCAAACTTTGTTTTGAACTTGCCCTATAATCGTAGGAGGGCACATGTGGTGCAGTGGATCGGCGCTCGACTCATAAGCATAAGGTTGTGGGTTCGAGCCCCGCTGTTGCCAATGTGTTGTGCACTTGGGCAAGGCACTTTACCTCGCTTGCCTCTCTCCACCCAGGAGTATAAATGGGTACCGGCATATGCTGGGAATGCAAAACAGATCGCTGTGCGGGAGGAGTGGCGAACCCCCCACATCAACATTATATGAGGGAGTCTGGCCCAAACGCCAATGACAGAGAGATGGGCACTCTGCCTGCGGGCGCACCATTTGCATAATCGTAATCAGCCCTATAGAAAATATACTCACCAAAGTTGTGAGATTGTTCTATTTTATACATGTATACTTACGAATGATCCAACTAGTGCATTTTTGTGCTCAAAAAAGCCATCAGACACCCCCTACTGCCACATTAAAAATTTCGGTGCGCCCACGCCTAGTAGCGGTCCTATGCTAGCATCGGTATGCCCAACCATATGACATCACTGGCGTCCAGAATCCTTTGCTCATTTTTGTACCTTCCCCAAGGCTCCACTTGCGGGGAAGGGCATGGATGAGGGTTACTAGTTGGATCATTCGTAAGTATACATGTATAAAATAGAACAATCTCACAACTTTGGTGAGTATATTCTATTTTATCCATTATATACATTACGAAATGAATAATGATCCCATTTGTGCATGACTGCCACACTGGTCACTAGGTGGAGGAAGTGGAGCCGGTAGTCTCAGTAGTAGCGGGGTGTCTCGCCATGTGATGTTTTAATGGAAGCTGAAATAATTTTTGCCCCATAGTACAGCCATATACATAAATACATGATAATATATCATTAAACACATCTATATCAAGGTACAGAGAAGTTATACTGGCAATCCTCACCTTATGAGCATATTATAATGATGCATGTCATCCCTTCCTCTTTCTTTCTTTCTCTACGTTTGGCTTACAGGATGGTTTTGGCCACGATTTGGTTACTTGTAAGGACGTCCTTCATATATATATTCTGAAACGTAGTAGGCGTCCTCCATCCTGCTGCTTCCATAATATCAGAAATGTTCACCCCTAAGTGAAAAGCCCAAGATGTTGCCTGACTTCTAATTTCATGAGCATGCGGGTTAAGGGCGATGTTACTGTCCAGTGACGAGGCTTTCACTTTTAAAGCATCAGAGATGAGGGAAGTGACCCAGCGTGATAATGTTTGCTTTGTTGCATGTTTGTAAGGTTTTGTTGTAGTTATAAAGAGGTGGTCAGAAATTGAAGAATCCATAGACTTCCTCAAAAGGCAGTGCGGTGGTAATAATGTCGGAGAGCTCTAACTGGACACCAGCGTTTATCCTCAGGATCACCAGTAACTCTGGGTAGTTCTGGAAGTACTATTGGTTGAGGTGCATAACTGAGTGTCTGTGTTTTGGCCATGAAACCAGCACGAGGAAGTAGAGTAACATTGTGAGAGTCTGAGAATCTCATGTACTTCTTGTCGGTAGATAACGCATGAATTTCGGAACACCTTCTGGTAGAAGCGGCCATAAGGAGGAATGCTGTCTTTCTTGTTAAGTCAAGGAGAGTGGCTTTGTCCAAAGGTTCAAACGGCTCGCCAGCTACGTATTGGAGGACTAATGGAAGATCCCATGAAGGAGTGAGTTTCCGAATAGTTGGGCGTTTATTTAACATTCCTTTAATGAGATCCGAGAGACCCTTATCTTCTCTAATCATATCCGGGCTATCGTGGATAGTAGAAATGGCAGACAGGTAGTTCCTAATAGTCGAAGGCTGGAGATTTTCTTGAAAAAGAGACGTCAGGAAGTTAGCCACGTTTCCTACAGAGGCAGTATGCGGATCAATCTTGTGTTCTTGCACCAGTTTTTTTTTTTTTTTTTTTTTCGGAGAGCTCTAACTGGACACCAGCGTTTATCCTCAGGATCACCAGTAACTCTGGGTAGTTCTGGAAGTACTATTGGTTGAGGTGCATAACTGAGTGTCTGTGTTTTGGCCATGAAACCAGCACGTGGAAGTAGAGTAACATTGTGAGAGTCTGAGAATCTCATGTACTTCTTGTCGGTAGATAACGCATGAATTTCGGAACACCTTCTGGTAGAAGCGGCCATAAGGAGGAATGCTGTCTTTCTTGTTAAGTCAAGGAGAGTGGCTTTGTCCAATGGTTCAAACGGAGGACTAATGGAAGATCCCATGAAGGAGTGAGTTTCCGAATAGTTGGGCGTTTATTTAACATTCCTTTAAAGGTGCAACGAGAGATTTCAAGTCATCCATATTTTCTGCGTTGTGTAGTGATTTCATATGGATTAGATGCGTAATAGATTCCATACCTTTTATTGGCTACAGAAATAACTTAAAATGAACACAAAAGGTGATTTGTATATGCTTATATTTCAATAGAAAACATAGGCTGAATTCGTATTTGCTCCTATACGAAATTAGAAATTTCACAATTGTTGTAACAAAGAAACAACTCTAAGCTTAATCCTTCAAGATGGAGATAGTTTGGATATAAAGCTTTACACCAGTGCCAAAATCAGAATTTTCACATTTTTTCGTGACACCATCTTTAATCGAATCTCTCGTTGCACCTTTAATGAGATCCGAGAGACCCTTATCTTCTCTAATCATATCCGGGCTATCATGGATAGTAGAAATGGCAGACAGGTAGTTCCTAATAGTCGAAGGCTGGAGATTTTCTTGAAAAAGAGACGTCAGGAAGTTAGCCACGTTTCCTACAGAGGCAGTATGCGGATCAATCTTGTGTTCTTGCACCAGACATTAAATCGTCGAAGTCTACTATTGTAGATAATGGAGGTTGACTTCCTTTGTGCTCCCGCCGCCAGGGAGGCAGCTTCTTCTGAAAAGCCCTTGCGTTTGAAGGCGAGCTTGAGAGAGGCCACACAGTCAAGTGTAGAGACTTTAGTCTTTGGAGCGACACTCTTTTGTTTCTTCCGTCCACCAACAGATTTTGCCTTAAAGGAATCAGTCTTGGATGGTCTTCCAGCATGCTGACCAGCCTCAAAAACCAAACCTGACGTGGCCAAAATGGGGCTACAAGCAGCATCTTGCATGACCTTGATTGCTGAAACTTTGTTAGTACTTTTGCCAGAATTGTTATCGGTGGTAAGGCGAATGCAATCAGGTTCTCCCAACTTATTGTAAAGCAGTCTCTCACCCAGGCTTTCTCGTCCCGTTTCTAGCCACGTGCAGTAATGTTGGGAGTTGGGTACTTTTTTGTTGTTCGCAAACAGATCTAACATGGGCCTGTAAAGTTTTTGAAAACAATCATCTGGCATATAGGCTGTTGAGATGCTACCCATGTTGATTCCGAGTAGCTATCGATTTTTGGCTGATTTCCCTCTGGAAGGCTGTCTCGACACAGTTTAATACCCTGGAGAGCGTTCCACCTTGAGAGTAATTAAATGATACTGGCACCAAAGAGGAGGCGGATGGTTTAGTCGAGACTCGGTGTCCCTCCTTGGTTATTTATGTAGGCAACAACAGTGGAATTGTCTAATCTGACTTTCACCGCCTTCCCAAAATCATTTGTTTTGATGACCGCTTTAGAGCGTGGAGACTGCAGCCAACCTAGACATTTTATATGGACTTCCTTATCATCTTGGACCATACTCCCTTTATCCTGTGGGATCTCATGCAGCTCCCATCCTGTCTTCCGAAGCATCTGTTGTAAATAATAACTGATGAACGTATCTCCTGGAACCTCTTTCCCACCATAAGATTCTGTGTTGCTGAACCATTGTAGTGGGTGCGTTGGGCAATCTTTGGCTTTAACGTTACTTGACGGTATAGACGTGACGGATTCTCTGTAGTAACTCCTAAGGTGTAGCTGGAGTAGTCTCACTTTCCTCAATCTGCAGAGGGTAGAGGTCTACCAAGCTTGCCAGCATCCCTAAGCACTTATTCCATAGAATAGGCTGGAAGATAAGTTCCTCTTCATAATGAGCAGGATGCAAATCCTTCACCTGAGACTCTCCTTCGTTGGAAGGCTTTTGTCTGTCTTCAAGTCCAAGTTGCTCTTAGGAACTCCGGTTTCTGACTTGGAATAAGAGTTGATTTCTTTAGGTTTAATCATAAAGCCCAGTTCTTTCACCGTATTCATAACCATTGTTAACTGCTTTAACAGACTTGGTTTGCTTGGAGCTACAATCAACCAATCGTCGAGATAGACGAATATTTGGATACCCCTCCTTCTCAGATGTTCTGCCACTGTCTTTACTAATCTTGTAAAGGTAAGGGGAGCAGTTGAAAGTCCGAATGGCAGAACTTTGAATTGGTAAGACTGGTTGTCGAATCTGAAGCGAAGCCATTTTTGATGAGGAGGAAAAACTGGAACATGGAGGTAGGCGTCTTTTAAATCCAATGTCGGGCCGAACCAGCACTTCTTCAACTCTTTGATGACCGCTGAAAGGGTTTTCCATTCTGAAATGCCTTGGACGAATAAATCTGTTCAGAGGGCGTAGATTTATGATAGGTCTGAGGTCTCCTGTTTTCTTCGGAGCCAGGAAGAAAATCGAATAGAAGCCTTCCATTGTCTTCTTTATTGAAAAATTGCATTCTTTCTTAGCAATTCCTTTACTTCCTTCTTTAATATCATAGCCTTTAAAGTCTCTTTTGGCATAGGTGTAGTGCAGAATCTGACTTTCATCGGCGGACGAGCGGTAAACTCCAAATGGTAACCTTCTGAAATAGTCTGTAGAATCCATTGATCCGAGGTTATCGACCGCCACGCCGGAAGGAAACACTTTAGACGCCCCCCCCACTGGCGTCATAGGTTGGTAGGAGTCAATTTGTATTTCCTCCCCTACTCGCGCCACGTCTGGCGCCTCTACGTCTGGAGTAGGAGGAATAGCTTCTGTACTGTCTAGAGCCTCTATAGTTGGTCTTGCTATCTTTATAGTCATATTCCGACTTCCGAAAGGAACCTCTATTCCCTCTATTCCCACGCTTTGATTTTCTGGCATGCACGACAGAAAATACTAAATCATTATCTTATTACAGATAGACTGTGTATTCAGCTTATTCACTTCAGGTTTGCTCTAGTACACTGGTAAGCATTTCAAATATGCAAAAATCTCAGGTAAAAAAAATGGGATGCTTTTTTCTGGAAATGCCCAGTGCACATGGCCAGATTTTAACACTCTTCTATCAGCTGTTCACTCCGACTCAGTTCACAAGAGCATTGTACATGTAATAAATACCCTAAGATTTGTCAATTTGAATCGGGTCAAACTCACAGGGTTTTCTCCTTCAATACACATATACTGGTTGCACTGGGAGTAATTAGTTCAAACTACTACATTAATGAGACACTTTATTTTAACTTAAAGTTAGATGAACCAAAAGCAGAATTGAATATTGTATGTTTGTGGTGAGTCCATTATGAGACCATCGACACACAATTGAGTCTAAAACTTATTCTTATAATACAGAGATTTATTTTCTGATCATTGTATAATTTACCCCACCCCCTCCAGGTCTAGCGGTTGATATTTATTGGTTATACTTAGTGTTAGCTAAGCCAATCAAAGGCATGGTAAGAAAAACTTAAGGTTTGAACAGATATAGAGAAAGTATATTTTGATTGGTTACTCAGACGTTATATATGCAACGTACATAAGAAATATTTTCAGATGCAGATGCTTGTACACTTTATTTCACTCCAAGTTTGGTAGTGATACTATAAGTCTCTTTGAATGTGCACTAGCATTTTGAATGTGTCACCTTTACTCACATACAACATACACTCTGCCATTCTGAGGATAGTGTATGCATTTCAAGGTTGCACAACCTAAAATACACAGTGATGTCGATGTCACAACCAAACTGGAGGCAAAATAGTATAGTAAAACGCAGTACAGCAAGTACATGTCGATATAGAAAGTCTAAGATAGATACAGAGTACATACGTTCTCTATTGCTACATCAGTCAAATTGCATGAATCTTATTAGCTGCATAAGAATGTAGTATGAAATTCAACTTCTGCTCCACAAATGTAAATTCCCAACAGCAATCCTTTGCATTAATGTTGTAGATTGTATTCATGTATCTTTTCACTTTGCACATCCATGCATGATTCATAATAATTGTTGGGCATTTCCAAAAGGTGACCCAACTCTTCGCTGGCACCCATGCATCTGGCAACCTTTATTGAATAAACAAATATTTATTCTGTTAGTTTAGTTTAGTTAAACCAAAGTTTTAAATCCGGTTTTGTCCCTGCTATCGGGGGTGGCCAGATACACCTCAAACTCAGCAATACTACTGTGTGAGGATTTATTGGAGCAAAATATAATTGACTGGATGCCCTTCCTGATGCCAATCCACAGTTTTCGGCGGTGGGCCTAGCCTTTGGGCAACCATGCCCACCATGCAAGGCAGCATGTGCTGGATGGCCGCCATTAGCTCTCCAGAGCTGATGCCCTTGTACGTAGATCTTCTTTTTCATTCTACCGGGGTAACCAGCTACCCTCCTCATCAGATTTTCTTAAAAAAGGTTTTCTAAAAACCCCAATGGGGGTGCTGGTTTAGCCGCCGACAACTCGGCCCTGGGACAGGTAGTACTGGTCACCAGGATACCAAGGAAACCTGTAATGTTGTCAATTCATAAGTGACAGTGTCAGTGAAAGTGGGGCCACCTTTTGGAAACTCTCACATCTGTTGGCCTGCAATGACTGCTGGGAAGATGGTGGTTTAACCCTCAAGGTCTACAACCTTTCTTACAGTAGCTCTGATTGGCTCATTACATGATATAACATGATATGACCTCAGAGTAACCAATCAAAATAGACCTTCTATGGGGGTCACATGACCTCATCTGGGTTCAATTTCAAATCATGGTGCACAGGGTTATAGCTAGGCTACTCTGAGTGCCGGTTGTAAATCTTAAAATTTACTACACTTTTTGACACATATGGACAAACTTGAGTTATTTGCCAATTTATGTGGTAATTTTTCATTTTACTGAAGTAAAGTGCTGGTCAGCAACCTCCCAAATGACCTTCTGTGCCGGTCAGTGGGAGCAAGTGCCGGTCATGGCCGGCAGCCACCACCGGCCGGCGTAGCTATATCCCTGATGGTGCATTATGAGATTGGTTAAGCAGATCCTCTCACTGCTGGGATTCCAGTGAATCTAATATGCACTGATTAATATCTGAATAAATATACTTACTATAACTCCAGCAAGGCACGTCATACCACCTCCCAATTCACACACATTTTGATTCCTAGAAGGAAAAAAAAATACAAATCTGTGTGACTAGGCCTGTAAACTCCTATCTTCAGCACGTACAAAGCTGGAGAGCTGCTGTAACAGCACCCCCGCACAGAGTTGTGATAGCATGGTTATGATAATAGTGTGGATGTTTTTCATGCCAGATTTATTTTTGCACCTTCAAGCAACAAACAGATACTCTGAAAATAACAGCACACCAATTCATACCATTAATGTATAAGTAAACTTTGGAATCAAACAATAACAATTTGAAATAAAAAATAAAAACATAAACACAATGTTTAAAGAATGACAAATTGCTAAAATAATAATTTGCCCAAAATTGTTACTTTAATATATGAAGTAGAAGACTAGTAAAGTTATACAAGATGCTTGAGATTGTACAACATTTGGAAAGTTACATCCAACAATCGTGATTCCATCATCCCTAAAACAGAAAAGAGAAGACAATACTTATCAGATAACATAGCTTACCCTCTGGATTAGATTTTATCTTCTACGGTAATGTAAATTTGACATTTGGAGCCACTTTTATACCAGGGCCTTTCAAGTCCACCAACAATTTGCATAATGCCCTCAGAGTTGGATAGCAAGGACTGAGGCCTTTCTCAAACTGGGTGAGTTTCCTCTCCCATTATAATAGACTCCCTGGGAACACCACGCTAAGCTTTGATTCCATATTCACTGGGTAGATGGGAGTCCATGTTTTCCAACAAATACAACAGGTGTGATGTAATGTTACAATTTTATTGGATTATATGGTGTGTCTCACAAAATGGCACCACAAAGTTTCAAAGAGTTAACCTTAAGGTACTTGCGGGCTTAATACTTACTCTGAGGTAGACTCTATACCCATTGCAATCCTCTCTGGGGATTTCAGAAACCTCCCAAATATACTCCTAAAATTAAATAATACCCCTACCCAAAGGGGTGTGGTTCCCCCCCGTGGTGACCTATTACCCAACATGCCCACGCCCATCCATCGTCCTTCTCTAATATTTTGGACTCTACCTAAGGTTTGTAATTTTTCTGTACCTTAAGGTATTGATCTAAATCGGGGTAGTTTTCAGGTCTTAGTGTTTTATTGTTCACCTAATATAGACCTTTCATAAGGCCGCCTTTTATACTCCCTCACCCTTGTTTCCTTCCTTTCCTCTCCCGTTTTGGCTGTATTTTATGGTTCGGAGGAGCTTTTTTATTTGGTACTTTACTACTTTTTGCCCGACATTCCGGTGCATAATTTGACACCGATGTGTTCACAGTGACCCCCCAGCCAAATATTTGGTCTCCCCGTGATTCTCTACCTTCCTGATTCCTTTTCATCCTGTCTTCCTTTGTAAACTGTTTCTTATTTTAACACAGTGGTAAAACAGTTTATATTAGTTATGTTCAGGAAATATTTTTTGTTTGGCTTATATATTTCCATTATTTTCTGTTATTCATCATATGTAAACATGTTTTTATTCCCCTTACTATTGGGATATGTTGGTGAAATTCATAGCGACAGCTTTCTTGACATTTCGAGATCGTCACGCATCGAGGGTCAGCATATGCATGGGAAAAGTAAGCCTGGATTCTTTGATCGGTCTCATCCAAACCTGCACGGCAAAGCCTGGCTGCAGGGAATAAGGAGAACAACAGAGCTCCGAACTCAACGGTCTGGGGCCGAGTTTCTGATCGGCAATGATTCGGTTATCTCTTCACAAGAGAGCCATCTTGCTGTAGGCTTTACGTCTCTTCCGACGACACTTTTGTCCGGAAATTTCTCGGGCATTTTCCGCCCGAGTCTTTAAATCGTTTTAAACCCCAAACCCTCTCGGGCATAGCTTAGGTTGTGGGAATGAGGTAAATAAACGGAGCCCTGAGACTCTTAGGGTCTGGGGCCGAGTTTCCGATTGGCGAAAATTCGGTAATATCTTCCTAAGAGAGCCGTCGTCGCTCTTCCGACGCCATTTTCTGTCAGATTTTCTCAGGTTTGTGTCCGAGTCGATTGGTCCTGGTTTACCAGTTCATCACTTCTATTTGGCCGTTTCTCTTCTTCCGTAGTCCTTTTCAATGGCGACTCGGGATTTTTCGGCCACCGTTATTCGGTTTTTCCACTCCTCCCTTGCGTTCACAGGGTCTTTCGTGTCGGGAGAGTGTTGTGACCCTGTTAGCAATTTTTATTGCCACAATAGGTTCGGCCCGAGAATTCTGATTGCTCAGGTACTTTGGTCGATCAGCAGTTTGTAATCGTCCGAAGCCCACGAACTTTGTAACTGCTCAGCGCCCAGGTAATTTCTTTTGTTGCAGAAAATAACCTGGTGTCTGTTATCCCTTTGGTAACCGTTTCTTTTTCGTCTTCCGAGTTCTCTAGCAAATCCTTGTGGAATGTTTCGCATCCCTTCTCTTCGGCCGTTAACACTTAATGCTTATTCTTCTCGGAAAAGTGTTTTTCCACCGATTTGCTCCAGTATTGTTCAATAAGTTCGCGCTAAGGTGTTTTTTTC
>JAMKCH010014691.1:0-25489 GCA_023653785.1 Ophioderma brevispina
ATAGCGCGCGCGAAAGACGAGAACGCGAATTCTAGTATCTGTTGTAGTCAGTGGTCCACAATCACGGGCATGATTCAAAGTGCGTCATTCACATGTGCGAGTATTATAAAGGACCAGTGCAAAATGCACTGCAAAACATCTTTCTGAACACGGTGACTTCACTGAACTGAGCGATCATAAATGAACTTTATCGTATGGACCAGTACTAATACCCCACCCTCCCGAAAACACCTGGGCCACTGTCGAAAGAGGGAAATTCGCACTGCCAAAAAGGAAATTTTGCACCCCAGTATTTTGGCATCCAAGATATGGTTCTGTGCAACTGATACGGGTTTAGTTCCATATTGTTTTGCTTTTTTTTGTAGATCAACCTACTAGTATGTTAGGTTTATTATTGTTATTGATTTCTGGATTGAAATTGGGATGGGGCGTATCAGGGTATGGGATCTCACAAACATCTAAGAATTACACTTGTATCTCTTAGGAATTTCACTTTGTCTTTAAGTTGTTGTAGAAAAAATTAATTCTTCTCATTTTTTACAATTCCTTGTTCATATATGTCACTCTATTTTCCCAACAGACATCTTGTGTTGGAACAAAGGTTAATACAGAACAATGGAATTCAACTATCAAAAGAAGCGACATTACACTGCATGAACTGGTTGCATCTACAGTCAGTGCAGAAGTGATCGTGCAACTTGGCGATTCATCAGACGAGGAGATTTAGAAGTAGCAGATAAAAAGAGCGTGTGCAAAGCGAAGGAGGTGTAAAAGAGCAACTAGCATCTTGAGGTTAGAAACCTTAAAATTTAAACCACAAACATGTCATCAAATCCTAGGGCATATCGTGACTCAACCCACGTGATCATTGTCACAGAATTTGCAGGCAAAGGGTTCACTTCGCAATTGCCTAAGAAAAACACTAAAAATGTGGATCCCCAAACCTATTCACAAGTGGGCAATTCAGGCAGCCAAAAAGGCGGTGGAGAGGAATCAAACATCTGAAGCAGTTGTGTTTTGCACAGGGATATCATAAAAAGGCGCCGCCCAATTCTGATCACAGCAGATGATACATTGGAAGATATGTGATTTTGGCATAGCGAAGCATCAGGTGGCAACTTCGATAACTGCTAATAGAGGTAGAGGAACACTTCCCTGGTTGGCACCTGAGATCATTGCAAGATGGGGAACTCTCTCCCAAAGCAGATATATATGCTCTGGGGATAGTTTTGTGGGGTTGAATACAGGTGAGATCCCATACAAAGGTATGCGTTCCGAAACTCTTTGTTTCAAGTGTTCACTGTATGGTTTACCCCTGAAGTCCCCAATGAAATGCTAGGATAACAGCATAACAACTGATGCAGGAATTCGGGACCCAAACAGGAATAGTGTCCCCTATAAAGAGGTTTGTTTCTCGGCTGAGCGAGCTGGATATGTGAATGAAATTGTAATATTACCTATAATACAAAATCTGTTTGCTTCATTGTTTTGCAAGCATAAGATCTTGTTTCTAAAACAAATGTCCCTCAATTTTGGCCAGTTTTAACTTTGGGTCATTTCGGTTGCCTGTTTAGTGCACTCCATTGAACTTTAAGGCCTGCAGCTACAAAAAGAACATGCTTAAAATAAGAAATGCAAATCATTTACAAAAACCATAATTTTAATGCTTTATCATTCTACTATGAGTTCAAATGCCAGTTCAATATTACTTGGCAGGAAATGGATGAGTTTTTACCAATGCACCTGTGTACAGTTTCAATCTTAAACTGTTTAGTCTTTGCTATTGATGTACTCATGATCATTAAGCAATTTTATCAACAATTTTAAATTTTGTTTTAAAATATGTTCCTTGTTTGTAATGTTTTTGATTCCGCTTATCCCTGTAGGGATAAAATTGCCATAATACATTATAACCCTTTGCACCTACTCTGCAATCATGTGCTTTATTCCTTTAACAAATAAAGCCACATGATGTTCATAGGTGTGAAGGGTAATGTAAATCATGCTCCAAAGTTCTTTAACTAACATGCTTTTCCATTTTGAAATCTAATAATTTGTTATTTGTGTGTTTTTACAATCTGTTCCATCACCGTGTGGAACATCAAATGTAGGTGTGCTGGGGCGGCGAGATGAGAAGAATTTGGTTTGGCGGTGAAAACCAGATGGTGGAAAGAAAATGGTGTGGTTGACCAGCCGATGGGTGGTAACCAGAGCTGGCGGTAACCAAAATGTCTGGTGGTGATGGTTAGACGTACACTGATGAGAGCCCGGAGTGTTTCTCGTTGGTATGTTAAAGAAATATTGTCTATTCTGTAGTGACATACAAACATTTCAGAGACTTTGAGGATCCAAAACTTCTAAGGTATTCAGGCTTTTGAATTTTTTAACCAATTGTTTTGAAGTATCCTGGTAGAAGTATAAAACCTGAAAATTTAATTCCAATCCCATTTTCATTTTTTCTGACAAGTCAACATTTTGGATCTGTGGTGGCAACTGATGCAGTTTGGTTTGCAATAGAGACCAAGCTGAAGAAAACCAGCAAAGAAAAGTCCAAAAAAATGTTTGTTTTTTAAGTTTAAAATGTCCCCAAATGTTTTCACCATTTGTGGATGTACCTTGTGGATGTATGCTATGAAAACATATTTCAATACATTTCTTAATAATGAACACAGATTCTGAAAAGAGCTTCATCAAAGGAGTTACTACTATCACTTTCAAATTTTGCAAACTTCGCCTGCCTTAAAAGGAATACAACACACTAAATAACTAGGTGTAGCAGACCTACATCAGTGGCTGAGACCGGTTGGCGTCCCAAATATGGCCCCTTGCCTAAATGAAGAGTCACAAAATGTTGAATAATTTGTAATCTTTAAATGAATTTGAAATTAATCATAATGTGTGGACTAGTAACAAACCATTTGGGCGGTTAAGATTTTGTCTGTTCCATTTTTTGTATAATTCTAGGATTTGGGGAAACGAAATTTTAATTTATAGTAAACATTCAACACTGGCCGTGGACGTTTTGAAACAGGCAACTTTTCGATTTCTCTGACGTCAAAAAATCCAGCCTTCATCCTATGAACTTGTTTCATTTTTGTTGAAGAGGTATGGTTCCTAAATCTTCCCCAAAATCCAGTTTTGACATACCCATGAGTCGCTTTATAGCCGAGAATTGACGTTTGGTGAGACGTCATTTTGTACAGCAAGTCCTAATGGGGAGTTATTTGTGGTGGTGATTCCTAAAGGTACATAATGTCATGAAACAAAATTGACAGAATGAAAAGGACCCTTACTGAAATCAATTTCCACGAGTTTTTACAACATTTGGATGTTTACCATTCTGTAAAAACAGTAAAACAGGAAGAGTCCAGGGGGAGGTTGGCCAGTTTCGTCGGCAAATCCTGGAAACATGCAAGCAAGGTGTTCACATCCCTGACAAAGTTAACATACAGTGTATCATAGCATGTTTTGCAACACAATTCAAAGCATTCAGCATTGGTCTCTAGGGCTGTAGTAAGATATTGAATCTGGAAAGTGAAAGAGGGATTAGCTGGGATTAGCACATACATACAATAGCAATGGTCTGTATCTGATGACAAGCATGCTTTTCAAGTTTGGTAAATGCTGTCATTGAATGTTAAGCAATGTTCACATCCCTTGTTTCCAGCTTAAAAATGTAAAATTGACCTAAATTGTAAAATTAAATTCAATTCAAACAAGAGTCCATAGTTTTGCAACATTGGATCCCTCATTTGCTGATGAAGGTCAAAGGTCCAACATGCTAAGGCCAAAGGTCTGTGAGGTCCAAGTTTTGTAATATAAGGCTGAAATGTAAAATTGACTAAATGAAAAGTTGGAAGTTTCAATTGGAACCAAGAGTCATAGGTTAACATAAGGACATCCCTCATTTGTTGAAGGGCATTCACAGATTCACATTCCAATGTTAAAGGTCATTGGAGGCTTATCATTACAAACCACAACGACAGTCTCAGTTTTATTTAGACCAGATGTTGGCTATTGTTACACAATTGCAAACTGCACAATCCCTCATTCTTAAATGAAATTAAGGGCCTTTTGTCAAACAAAATTTATGGCGTCCCATTGGATGCATCTTTATCTTTGAAGGTAGTGGTAACTCAAGCTTCTCTAACCCATGAAGTAGAAGTAGCAACCACAAGCGGTAAGGTCCCTGGTGCAATAGACAAAGCCTCGCTTCCCATCCCAAGGTACATGGAGCACAGTTCCTGCAGCTGGTGGTTCCATTCCAAAAGCCAGAATTTTCCTGCAGCTAGTACCCCACTACAAGATGTAAGGCATCCTGGTGCTGGTAACTTTGCCAACAGATACAAAGGTCCTGCTGTTGGAGTGCCTCCACAAAGTGCAACATTCCTATCAAGAGTGCGTAAAAGATGCAATTGCAATAATCTCAAGTAAGTTTCTATACCACGAGGTAGTTACTGTTTTTTCATTTGAGGTTCCTACCCCTTCTCTCACTTCGCCCATTCCCTCCACTCATTCATGCATTCTCCTAGTCTCCTACCTCAACTTCTCCTTCTGTAACGTTTCCCTTCTTATTCTCCTCTTCTCTCCTCCTCTTTTTTTCTCCTTCTTCTTTCCTCCCTCTCTCCCTCTTTCCTCTCTCCTCTTTCTCGTCTCATCACCTTCCTCCTTTCCTTCTGCACCTTCTCTCTTTTCTCACCCGCTCTCTATTCCCTCATCTCCTACCATCCTCTCACTTTCTTCTTTTCTTCCCTCCTTCCTCTCTCACTCTGCGTTTGGAGCGCATGCCCCCATGCTCATGCAAAAACATGTTAAATTCAGCCTATTTTCTGCCTATAAAGGTCCTCACCCCAGGAGTCACCCACAAAAGCCTTCTGGATACGCTGGTGCACTCTCTCCCCTTTTTTTGCTCACTCCTTTGCTAGATCCCTTCTTACTCACTCCTCCTCTTTCCTAACCATTCCTCCCCCCCTCCCTTCCTCCCCCCCCCCCCTCACTGCCCCTCACCCTTCCCCCCCTTCCCCTATGTAATGGCTCTGTCAATACTTTTTGTCAGAATACCTTTTACACGTGGTTTGCCGTGCAACATCCACAAGGGTGAGGCTTAGCAGTCAAACGCACGTCCGCATTTACGCACATCACGTTTACAGTACGCTTATCTTGTAAAGGGTTATTTGATAAATAGTATCAGTATCTTATCTCTCTCTCTCTGCTTGTTTGTTCGCTTCTGTATAATAAAAACTACTTGTTCTGTGAAGCGTGCACAAGGAAATGCGATAAGCACTTTTAAACCTTAGACTTACAGGGTTATTCTTTTCAGTTTTCAACTCAGATTTTCTGGTTTTTTGGTAGGGATGTCTGGGGGGTAGTGCATCAAGGTTTGTATTCAACAAGTGCTACTTTGGTTTGGGCTTTTTTCAGCGCTTGTTATGTTCTTGACCTCTGAGCAAGATAAAAACTAAAAAATCCGAATGGGGAAAAATGTATCAACTGTCTTTTTTCTTATCTTCACACGGCTTCAACATTAGGCAATATGCAAAAAAGAAATCTGAATAGAATTCTTCATGCTTCCACTGAGATCCTGTTACCATCTCTACCTGACACATGCTTCCAAAGCTGGACATCCAGAAATTGTGGCTAGATTGATGGGCGCGTAACCGAATATAAAGAGCTATGGTTTCGACAGGAATTAATGTGGCCGGATGTGCTGAAATCTTAAAGCGAAAGAATGACCAGCAATGGGTTATTTATGAAGCGTGTGAAAGATTCGGATATATGAAGTGTACTTAACCGTGAGGTCCAGAGAGCCATCGAGATTAAATAATTACAGGTAATGTTAAGCCCGATGATACAGCTTTTTTTATTACTTTTTAGTTCCAGGTTCTTATTGTAACCATGGTGAATGTTTGGCATTGGAGCAAGTTGTCTGTCATGAATGCAAGCTAAATTCAAGTTTGGCTCACAAATTAAAACATCCAACTTGAACTTGGACCTACAGTGTTGGAGGAAACAGGTCCATAGTTTTAAAAAAAGGTGATGCCTGGCTATTTAAATCTCTATTGACGTTTCTTGTTCCAACACCCCCCCCCAGTTTGTAAATACAGAGAGATATACTTGGCTGCGGTGTTGGTAAGTAAAATTGATGGCCTATGTGTAATGATTACGGAGGGTATGCCACTATCTCATATCCATCAATCAAATTAGTTTTATTCAAGTAAAAATGAAATTGTTTTTTAAATTGAAATCCATGTAATTCAATAACATACAAATATCTCAACAGCTATTTTTGTGTCCGCCTGCAAGAATTGCAGGAGCCGACACCTACCAGTCCTTATACGGTCTGACCGTATGGTCCCTATATGTCCGTGTTTTCAAAGGTTAAAGTTTCGAAAAAGTTTCTCATTCAGAATTAAAAGTTCAATTGCTACAGAAATTGGGTCAATAGATGCCCCTTCGAACTCATATTAAAAAATAGGGTCATGTCAGATACCAAGTCAAAGGTCATATGAGGCATTCCAAGTTACAAAATTGGGCTGAAACATCAATTTGTCTCATTTGAGAATTAAAAGAGCAATTGCTATAGAACTTTGAGTCAATAGATGCCCCTTGGGAATCTTCATCTGGATAATGTGTCAAAGGTCATAACCAAAGGGTCAAAGGTCATATGGAGGTCAAATTAGGAATGGGCAATCAAATTGGGCCTCATTTGCAAGCAAAAGTGCAATTGGCTATAGAACTTGGTCTCCTAGATGCTTTGGGAACCTTCATATGATAATGTGGGTCAAGGGTCACATACCAAGGGCAAAGTCATATGGAGGTTCGGTTAAAAAGGGTCTAAAACATCAAAATGTTGTGGCCTTGTTCAAGAAGATAAAAATGCTACAGAGAACTGTGTGTCATAAATCCCCCTTCCCTTGGGGAACCTTCATGATGGTCAAGTTCACCTACCTACCAAATGTCAAAAGGTCATGAGGTAAAATTATAAAAAGGGCTAAAAACCTAAAATTGGCATAATTTGCAAGGTTTGGAATCAATTTCAACCATTATTAAGTTTTATGGAATCCAATGTGGGAAAATATTGGATCCAAAACAATCTATGATAAATTGTGGATGATTTTTCGCCCAATATTTATTTGTGCCCTCGTTATGAGTTTAAAATATTTGGCTCGACTACTTCCCTCCCAATTTTTTGCAACTCATAACTTGACCAAAAATATAGGCTCAATCCATGGTTCTCGTTCGGTGCAACTTCCGCTCTGTTATGACGTTTTCTCGTTGGACGCCAAGTTCAGAAATACCTTTCAAACACAAATAAATGACCTTGTGCACAAATGATTCTAAATTTTTCTATAATAACCAGTTTTAAATGATCTTTACTTGAAAAAATTTGATTCAAGATTGGTATGTCCCAAAACAAAATACAACTAAAGCAAAACACACAATTACACACATATATAATAACTGATACTTATTGCATCCTCAGAATGTCCACTAATGTCCACAAGCAGCGTTGCAGTTCAACGTGATATGGCCCTCACAGCGACACTCAAAATTACAGCATGCAAAGTCCACAATTATATTCTCACGTAATATTCCATTGGAATCTTCTTATCCTGAAGGTAACTTTTGGCCAGCAGTTCAAGACGACAAATTAAATTAGACGATAATAAATCCACAGTATTATCATTCCAAAATAATCAAACCACGATTTCTATCTGTCCCCACAATTTTTTGGGAACCCAATTTTGATTCCCACCTTGTCGGCTTCAAAGACGACAGTAGAATAATTACAAAAGCACTCTGCCTCACAGGGAATTACAATATAATAAATCCTGGAGTGTGGATCATACACATCTACCATTATTGTAATTAAAACTAGCTATCCAATTACAATGTAAGCTTTGATTGTTCCAAAAACTGCTGATGGCGAGACTTAAACTCAAATCTCAAATATTACTGACTTTACAAAGATCCCAGTCTAAAATAGACATTACCTACAGAATCATGCATAAACATGACCTTGCACTAGCTGACCCAATAAAAATCCACATAAATTACTTTCATCTGAATCACATCACTTTTCCATATATAACTTTTGGTGGGGGAATTCCCTGATCTTACAATGTTCTGAATCTAAAGCATAACCAAGTTGAGTCAGCTTCTAAGTTTAGCATTCTTGGGGAAACCCCCACTCCCCTATTGTGCATCTAAACAGGTGCACTTAGCAAAAACAAACTATGGGTATTCCCCTTTTCTCTCTTTTATAGTAAAGCAAGTGCTTTTCCCATGAGAAAATCTTTTTCAAATAAAATTGAAAGAAAATAATATTTTTTAAAAGGTTAATCAGAAAAATGGAGGCATATAACAGCGACGTATATGACGCATAAATCCGATTCTAGAACGCATAAAGGAAGCTTTAAGCTTACCTGTTGCATCTGAAAATAAGAGCGGACGCCAAGAATTTCAGCCTACTGAAAAAGAAAAATAAACACTCTAACTAGTCTGATGTCCATATTTTAAAACTGGCTCCACAAAATACCTACCAAAAAGAAAAAAAACACTCTAAACACATATTTAATTTAAGCGATCCTCCAACTCAGTATCATAGTTAAAGTATTCGGTGAAATTGGTTAACTTGACCCTGAAGGCCTGACCTCCAAGAGTGCCCATGCGTGTTTGTGAATTGCTCTGGAAATATCAAGCTCCGTGACAGAATAGCCGTAGCTCATCCATTACATGAAATTCCTTGTGGCTGTATGTGGCATTCGTACAAGCGATTGTCACACTTGGGCGATCTCATTTTTGTATATGTACATCCGCATTACGTACCAGGGCAACCAGTACAAAGAAAACAAGTCATAGGTCTAATCTAACAACAGAAAAACTGTGCACGTTCAAGGCAGCTAGCTATATATGGCGAAGCAGCAATTAAAATGGGCCAAGTACTCAGTATTAAAGGGATTAATTAGCAGCGATAATGCGAGAGAATCGAAAAAAATGTGGAAATGTATGTTTTTAACTTATAATCAGGGATAAGTGAATGTACAATTCCCTATACTGCTTTAATGTAAAACACACCACCAAAAAGGAAAAAAGAAGCATTTTGAGGAAATTGTCCCCATAACCGTCTCCAAACTAGACATCTGCGACTAAACGGTGATTGTGGTTTACACAGTAAAGAAGTACAACAACGATCAATAATGTTTGTGTTTTAGGTCAAACGGTATTGATCATGGTTGTACAATATCACGCGGAAAATCTGGTGATATTCACCGGGAAAGGCTTTTTTTTGATCTCAAGTGGGTGGGATTTTTGATTTGCACGTATAGAAATTAACAGAATCAGCTAAAAAGTACTCCCTGGCCTTGCCTAATCAACACGGAATTTCAAGCCATCCCACTTGCAGGTTTTTCCGCTATCCCAGGACCATTAAACAAATACCAAATCAACGAATTTTGATGATTTTTTTCGGTGTTTCGGATAAGCAAATCGCTGCTAATCCCTTTAAAGCATAGAGCAACATTTTTTTTTGAAGAGCGCCCCAATTTTTCAAAAACTGGCTAGTAAACTAACTATACCTGTGAATGTTAAGCTCAAAAATGCTGTGTCACAAACTAAGGAATTTGTAATTAAAATGATTATTTCGGGGATCCCGATAATAATTCAAGGTTGCTGGAGCGGCCTTCCAAGTGTGAAATAGCTTGGAAATCGCCCCATGTCGTGGTCTACGCTCATATCCATTAGTTGTTTTTGTTGGTTGCAGGCAAGTCAAGTTTAGAGGTTTTGATCTTCTAGAGTTGGCACTATTTCATCATTGATGGACATAAACTAGCATTTCCAGCTCTGCCGTTAAGTCAATCTGGGATCCCAATTCTTAATTACAAACTCGCTTATTTTATGATCAAATACCTATTTCTTTAGCATTCTCGTTTGCAGGTATGTTTCCTAGACAGTCCAACGTCACTGTGCCAAAATTCAAACTTTTGAAAATTGGGGCACTCTCAAAAAATGGGCATTAATTGCTTTAAGTCGTCTCGCAGGTTTATGGTAACGCTATAGGCATCTTGAAAAAATGTTCAATTTAGATTTTGTAGCGTGAATGAAACTTAGTTTTTCGCACTGTGCATTGCTGTGATAAGAGTGTAGAGATTTCTTCCTGTCAGCTTCGCAAAGGTGCAGAATTTGGTACCATTTCGGCATACCTTTGGCATTTTTTGTGCCGTTAATACATTTGATTCTTGATTTTGTTTTCAATTGAAAGTGTTTCTAATGTACATATATATTGAGAATGAAATCAGAATCCCAAACCTGAACATTTTTGTTTTTTGTTTTCCAAAATTCACTTCTGCTGAAAAAGTCTATGCCTGCTTGTCCATGTAGTTTGTACTGGTACTCCTCTAGTAGACCGAGACTTACGAGAATTGCCACTGTAGAACTGACTCTAATGATCAGTACAAGCAGAGAATTCTTGCAATTTGACAATAAATATGCAGTGTCTACGGGCATCCCTAAAATTTCATAAACTCAAAACTCACCAATTATTAAGAAGACATTTTTTTAAACCTTAAAATTTCTTTTTGGACCCCTGGTATTTGGATTGTGTGCAGGGCTTAAGGGGTGCGACAAAATGAAACCTGAACCCTCGAGATTTGGAGGCAGCGCTAACCCCTGGCTCTTATCAATCCATTTTATACAAACTGGGGCATACATGCAACAGGGGAACATTCCTATGATATCAGGTCAAGGGTCCACTTTGCAAAAGTCATCTGAGTCAAGTTATAAAAGAGGAATGAAGGAAAGTAGGAATCGCGAAAGCAGTCGACACTTGTGGTTCGAGAACCGTTTGTCTGCAATATTATTTGATACCATCACACAGCATGGTGCTGTAGATTCACCGTTATTGAAACACTTTGACATGCCTTCAAAAAAACAATTTAGCCTAATTTGAGTTTTGTTGGGAAACACACGCTATCTGGTGATGGTAACCATGGTTTTAGTTTACTTAAAGGAATCCATGCCGATCGCTATATGGCCTCGTCCCCAGAAGCCCCAGATTTTTACCGGAAGTGGTCAACATTTTGCTATCAGAATAAAGGCTACTATGTTTGTATCATTTACCCTGTTAAATTTTACGGCAAAATGATATTGGTTTGAAGTTATGAGCGAAATGTGCCCCGTTTGGTTCGACCAATATTAATTTTTACACAGTATCTATGGGCTTACAACACTTTTTTAGCTCTCACAGGAAAACGGATTTAAATATCGGCGCAAAACTTTAAACAGATGGGGATTTGGGGTGAAGGCCAATCTTATCAAGAAGAAAAATATCGTTAAATCGGATGCCATCCCCCTTTACTAACTCTTAGGTTGTAAAGTTGAGGTCCAATCTAACCGCCATTTCCAAGTTTCAATTTTTTTTGGTTAAATTAAAGCTTTATTTTCCTGAGGTTTGTGTAATATAAAAAAAGTCATTTTTTTTATTTTTCTCAGTAATTGAAATTGTGGCTAAAGTTTTTTAATAATAATTATTCGATGGACAAAAACAAACAGGGAAATGCTAATTATAATCCTATTTAGCAGTAATATCAATCCCATGTTTTGGTTTGTCAAAGTCCAAAAGTAAGAAAATTTACAAATTTTGCAAAAGTACACCCATCGGGTTATGCATGGATGTTTCTGTGCAGTGAAGCATGGTGGTTCAGTCAAACAAGAAATAAGGCCATGCAAGTCCCAGGGTTTCCACCCTTTTTTGTCCGCGAGACCCCATTTTCTTGGACACTTCCTTGCGGCGACCGCCCATTGCTCAAAATAATATACCCAAAAGAAGATTTGAACATCAAGAAAAAAATGAGGTGTTTGGAAAGGTACGTCAGTGCACGCCAATTTTTTCAAGCCAGGGGAAGGGGCTTGCAACAAGGTCGCCAATATAAGTTTCCTACCGAAAGTCTACCGAAAGTAGGAATCTACTGATGGCAGGGAAGCAAGGGAATCCTTAATTAAAATTTCGTTGTGGCTTCTTAGGGCAGGTGCTCTCCATTCCTAAACAAGTGCGCACGAAGTTTGCAAACATACCACTAATTTCATTACACTCGTGCTATTTTGGTCTTGAACAGTCCTGTAAGTGACAATTTAATACTGATTGCACGTCAATGCACGTAACTTAATCAAATACAAATCATTGTTAAAAACACTGCAAAACATCGGTTTTTGCTTGCTTGACATGACAACTTCATTATAGTCGAGTTCAATTTTAAATCTTGAACAGTCCCTTAAGTGAAAATTGATACTTGATTTGTGCGCGAAGCGCGTGGAAATTTTACTACTCAAATACAAATCATTGATTCAAACACTGCAAAATCAGTTTGGCTTGCTTGACATAGTTAAATTATATTATTAACCAATTCTGTTCCGGCCTTAACTTCGCGACCCCCCTTCTTAAGGGTCCCCGACCGACCCAAAAGGATTTTTTCTTGAACAGAATTTCGAACATAACGCCAGCGTAAACTGGCAGAGATATCGCACATAGCAACACAATGTGTAATTTGGTCAAAGAATGCACCAAATCATCACTCTGTATCTGCTGGCGCTTGCCCGGGGTGTGCGTGCAAACTGACCGAGAAATAAATCCACCCACTAAGCAGTGACCTTTACTAATTGGGCTGTTTGTATAACGATTTCAATCAGCCAGAAAGATATATTCAAAGATGGGCAATGAAATAGATCACGGAGAAAAACAGCCCCGAGTAGTTTGAAGAGTTGAGATTCGGGACTATTTTGTTTTAATGCATCTATCCAAATCATTGTTCATGCTGTTTTGTGCTATATATCCATTTTCGCTGGCCTGTTCAACTTCTCATAATTGATTTCCTGTTCAAATACAAGAGTGGAAGAAAGCGCTTGAGGACCTGCCTTTGCTACAGAAGATTCTTTCAAGGATCAAACCTCTTCAGGCCTGTATGATGAAGGTAAGATCCAATGTTAAACATATGAATTGTATACTGCCAATTACAGCGTACCTTTTCTGTGTCTTTGAAAGACTGTCAGCAGCAATAGCTCACTTCCCATGATTTGTTGAATACCTTCATCTAAGCAGCAATTTGTTGGTGGTATGATGAAGTTGGTCAGTTTTGTTTGGTGAAATTTTTGAACTGATATATAAATTGGCCTGTTGGGTTAAATATTATTTTCTTCCAAATATACTTTGGGAAACAAAAGTGCTGATGACGGGGTTGGAGAGGGAGGTGGTAGGGAGTAAGGTAGACCCATGTGGCGTGTGTGGGAAGAGGGTAAAATCAAATTCAGTGTGGTGTGAGAGATGTGGGAATTGGAATCCAATAGATGCACAAAGATGAAGAGAGTGATCCCAAGTTTGTGGCAAGAAGAATTTTATGTGTGGAAGATGAGAAGGGTGCTGGAGGAAAGGTGGAATCAGGAGGAAAAAGTTGTTGATGAGGTGGAAGTCGTGAGCGTTCCATACCTATGGGACATGGTTGTAGGGTGGTGGATGCAACTCAGACAACTGTCAGTTACCGCCTAGAGGAGTGGAGGTATGGATGGGGGGAGTTTAGGGAATGTGGGGAGCTGTTTGCAAGGGAAAGATATCCTTTGAAGATTAAAGAATGTGGTATAAAGATTTTGTGTGAGATCATTGATGTGTCTGGGAGCAAGACATTGGTGTCTGAGCGAAAAAGGAGATGGGATTCTGAGAGACAGAGAGAGCATGAATGAAGCGATGTTGGTGTGAAGTTTAATGGATAGATGAATACTGAGGACTTGATTCTGATTTGGGTTGGGAAAGGCGATGGACCGTTTGGCAAAGCGAATAGCGTCGTGTATGGGCATGTGTTAAGGAGGATTACGAGCATGGGGGGTCCTTAAGAAGGGCTTTTGGTAGTTTCTAGGTGGGGAGGTTTGAGGAAGGGAACTCCAAGAAGACATGGAAGAAGCAAGTTTGAGGAGGAGAGTAGGAAGGTTGGGTTGAGGATGAGGATGCCTTGAATCGGGTGGAATGGAAGGAAGGAGTAAGGGCAAGTTGCCTGCGAATGTGAGGTGAAATCCGGCCACCCCCGTTGACGGGGATAACACCGATTTAAACTTTGATTTGTACATTATACCAGTCGTGAGGGTCAAATCAATCATTAATAGTATTAAATTGGGCAATCACTAAGAAAATAGAAATTACTTGTACATATAACCAAGCCCTAACAAGGCGGGCCATATGTTTATTTTACCATATACTACACACTGTCCCGTATTACAAATAACCACAAACATTTTAAATGTGGGTTATGTAACGCACCACAATTCACCACAGAAATACAGAGTATGGGATTTTGTGGTATAAAGTCCTGGTTAGGGATCATTATACAAACTATATATCATGTGATACCACCTATGTTTACATGAGTATCCTGACCTCACTTACGCAGTAAGGCTAGTGCTGAGACCCGTTATGCTCGTTCGTTCGTTCGTGCAAGTCCAAAAATACAGTGGAAGATCCGTCCTTAACCAGCTGATAGTTTCATCATCCAGGTTGATCCGGCTGGAATTCACTCTTGGGAGTTTGTAGACTTGTAGACTATTGGATGAATGGTAAAAATAGTGGGTATTACATACGCCCAGTCCTGTGGTACAATACCTGTAATCATTATTATGAACATAGCAAAGCAATGTTGTAAAAATTAAATACTTTGTTTTACAAGTGTGTGTAAGCATAGAGCCATATTTTTAAAAGCATTTTCAGGTTGCAATTCCATCTTTTACAATCAAATATATGAAGATGCAATTTGATCATTTGCCTAATTGGCATCCTGTTTTTTTTTGGTTTTTTTTTAATCTTCTTTTTCTTCTGTTTTCACACCTTATATGTTGCTAAGGAATAACCACCACTAAATTACATGTATGTTGGATGTCCCTTTAACTAACTATTTTTAATTTAGTACGCAAATGTTGAAGAATCCAATATTTGTATATTTGATGGGTTGAGTTTGCAATCTTCTTAGCGTGTCACAAGTCATTGGTAAAATGGCTTGTGGTGCTGGTGGTCCGATTTTATTCAACTGAGTAAGCTATCCGGGGCTGTGTGTATCCATTATACGGATGCTCCTAACATCATGATTGGGTCCAAATGGGAGGAAAATCCTGTTGTGGGCCACCCACTGTCCATTAACTGTAAGTGTAAACTGTATTTGGTACCTAGAATGTAAATAAACAAGCAGTGAAAGAAAACATAGCAGTTTAATAAAAAAACACCATTGTTTTCGTTAAAGAGAGCCTTGAGCTCATTTCTCATCATTTTTCCTTTCAGGTAATAAAATATCCGACAGAGATTTCCATGATGTGATAGTACGGCTTGGTCCATAACGAACTACAAAAGCTTTACAGACAACTTGGGCATCGGTGGCAAGCTGTAGAGAAGGCTGACGTCGCGCTAACACTACAGATGAGGAACTGAAGGCAATAGAAGTTTACGACAATGGCGTCAAGTCAGTGGAAGAAAATCTTAGTAGGGGGAGCATACTCGATGCCTTGAGTTAATGTGAAAACAATGGAAGTTGTATCGAGCCTTGAACAGATGAACATACACCACGTAAATAGTGTAACTAATGGTATATGAACTATGAAAAAAGCTTTTTGACAAGATTGATCAAATCTTTGTAAGGATTGAAACTTTAGCATTACAAGCACTGTTATAAAATATTTTATTTACAACTCGGGGGCAGATGACTGGCCTTAAAAAAAAATTATATTAACGTCTACGGCCATAATTTTTTGAAAATGCAGCCTCCTGCCTTGGAATTAGAATGCAGCTCAATGCCTTGAGTGTGTTCCAGGTTTTTCTGCGCAACATTTTCAGCAAATGCGTAGTCCTTATCTGAGATAGGCTCGTGACCGCACCAGCTTAATCATAGCAACCTCAAATATTTAGGCTGGAAGACTGAATTGTCTATCTGATTATTTGATGTTGGAATAGATAGAAATAATTAAGCAATAACAGAACATTTTTTGGAAGAGCGCACCAATTTTTTCCTGGATATTTTTGAGATTTTTGCACAGTTTCATTACAATTAGATATTAACACAATACCATGTGAATGGTCGAGTCACAAAAGAGGAATTGTTTGTAAATAGAATAATTAATATCGGAGATCTCCGATATAGAATTCAACGGCTGCTGGAAACTTCCTTCCAATATGAAATCGCCGGAAATTGCCTCATTTGTGTCTACACTCATTCATTAGAAGTTCCGCAGTTTCAGGCAAGTCAAGCTATAGGGGTCATTTTTGTGGAGGTGGCACTATTTTCATCATGAACAACCTAATTTTAAAATACCATCAGGGGATCCTGATTCTAATTACAAATTGCTTCTTTTTATAACAAATACGCATTTTTTAGTTGCATTACAAATCGCAGGTTAGGTTTACTATACAATTAACCAACACAACACTGCAAAAATCTCAAAATTTTTTTAAATGAGGGCACTCTTCCAAAAAGGTGCTGTTTTTTGTTTTAAGGTTTTGCGTATCATTTATGGGGCTCCTAATGTTAATCCTTGACTACAGAAAACTTGAAACTTCAAAACTTTGGCTTGGCTTTGTCCTGCATCCTCCCATTAATTAATTTGAAAGTTTTTCCAACCTTAGACAACTTAATGCCCAACAATGGCACTGCATCACCCTTATATTTCGTAATTAAAGAGGAAGGGATGTTTGCAAACAGCTTGTTAGGAATTGTAATTAAAAAATCAACAGTTCATGAACAGTTGCATGATCTCAATAGCTCAAATCAGCTTTAAAAAATCGGAATTTGCATAGTCATTTGAAAATCCATTTTTCTATTTCAACTTCAAAGAGTTTGTTATGAACTCCACGGAAAAAATTTAAAGACACTATCAGTGATTTGAAAATATTGAAAATTTGCAGAATAGCTTCAAAGTGAAGGATAAGTCTGTGAATTATAAAGGGCTAAATGAAAGTTTCCCCTATTTTCCTTCCCGTTTCCTCCCGACTCACGGTCAAAAAGAAATGCCGATCAAATAATTCTTATTTCCAATAAGTCATTATTTCTATTTTCCAACGTTTAAGACAAAAACGATTGTTTTAACGTGATCGTAACAACACGAAGATGCATTTTAAGCACTGTTTACGATGACAGGGGGGGGCCGAGGTAATTCTTTGCAAAGCGCTGAACTATGATTTAAATGATCTATACCCACAACCACATACGGCGCAATTGACTCGAGACTAGGTTTAGTCTCTCCGACAGGCTGCATATCAACCACGGCAATTGACGAAGTTTACATTTACAGCCTGTCGTAAAGGCTAACTAGGTTGAAATGGGGATTTCTACCGGGCACTGGGTAACACGCTAATATTTAGCACGTTTCAAAATAACTGATATAATAGGGAAAATTTACCGTCATTTTGTGGAAGGTTTCATAAATATATATTGAAAAATAAATTTACATTTAGATAAGTAAAATGATATTTGCGAAATTCTTGTGTCATTATTTGTTTTAGCATGTGTACCCGCTATGAAATAAATACACCACCATGAGTACGTTCTATACCTGTCATTTTCGTTAATTTGTCCATGTGTTTTTTTTCGTCCGGGTTTTTTTAAAACTTTATTACGTTTAGTTTTATTTACGGAGTCATGTTAATCGCAATGAGGTCAGTCATTCATGTATTGTAGTTGGCAAAAAGTGTGTTCAAGAACCTGTGTGTAATGCAAACAACATTTTCTAAAGAAGTGCTTTATCAAGCACTTCATGTGTAACTCAAGTTTATTTAACTGAAGCCTGTCATAAGTAATGTGTTTCGTGCCTCAAAACAAACCTATGCATTTACCTTGGCATCATAAGTACATCTGAAAATAATGGAATAAGGAAACATTCCCCACTCAGTCATGAAAAAAAAATGAAACGGGAAACTGGGAATCACTTTCATTAGCCTAAGTTACCTTTTCCAGCTGTAGAATTGACAGAAAAGTAGAAAACGGCAGTGTTTCCAATATGCGATTCTCCATTCAATTACGTGTTGAAGTAATTAAGTGTCCGTACAGACATATGGACTACATCTCCAATTCTGGCCTTAGTAGGTTGCTTCTGGTCTTATCCTTTGTAGTATGTTAGGATACCTGTACTTGTACATACTGTAAAAATCTATTTGATGATTTTTTTGATTTGCCGATTTAGCAAATCACTTGATATGTCTTTAATATAGTGCCACCACCCTTGAATTCGGCAGCCTCAACGGAATAAACTGCATGGTTGAAGGATGCGGTGGGCAGAATAACTGAATTCATTCCAAACTTCACTATTTAATTGTTCTTTATGCATTATACAGATTGAGGCCATCCAGATGTGTCTTTTGGCATCATAAATTAGTATACCTTTATACTAAATCTCATAATGCTTTATTCTGTTACCCTGATGCAGAGATTTGCCCAGGTTAATAATGTAACTCAATGCCATATGTTCTAGTGCCTATTGTAATGGTGTGCATACTGCATTGCTTTACTGTCATTCAACTGGGCATAGTCAGCAAGCTTGGTCATGAATATTGTTGGTACCTTTTTCTAATAGAGTCCAAACTCTGTTTAAAGTTCCAGGATGTTTTTGCGTGCAGTAATCGTTGTGATCTTAACACTATTTTTTATTATGTTTCAGTGTGTACATGTAACGGAAGACCCCAGTTGGCGTCGCCAGGATTTTGGTTGACGAGGGGGGCAACAAGATTTGTGAATGTACCGACAACATGTATGTACCGACAAACCATTTTTTTCGGCTCGCTGGCACTCACCTGTTGCCCCGCCCAATTTTTTAACTGTCACCTCCAAAATCTGAAGATGTGGGGTGGGGGGGGAGAAACAGGACATCAACGTTGCCAAGACAGTAGTAGTAATGTAATGCAGTAATTGACCATGGTTATTCATTATTCATATTCATCTTCATTCGCCTCAAACTCCCAACAACAACTTTTTACAAATGTAAACCGACGGATCCGCATGCCCGACAGAACATCACAGTCCAGTGCCGAACGCTCTCCCCACGGCCCCTGCCCCCCCTTGCTTACTGCCATGGAAAGACCACACTGCATGTTTAGAAATTTCGACCCATGCTTAAAATCTGAACGTTTCAGATTTTTAACTAGAGAATTTCCATCTAACTGTGGTACTGATTTTTATTGTCATCACGGTTTTTCACCCTGATTATGCAAACATGTGAGTACTGTAAAACAAGGTTAATTTCGTGCGGGCAATTAATTTCGGAATATTCGCAAGAGCTTCAAATTCGCGAATTAAATTGTCCGCAATTTCTGGGTGAACTACTATAGCAGAATTCGGACAAGCCGGTATACCATTGACACTGTGTATTGATACCTACATCACTACACTGTTCATTAATTCCGACTGCCTGTAAACAACACCAGCGTGTAAATACGTTGGTTTCGTGAAATAAAGGTGGATGGACTCCTTCTATTCATTTTCAACGTCATTTAAATGAAATCAATTGAAAACTATATTAGATCCTTTATTTTTCGGATCATATATGTTACATTTGCGGTCGATTTCTTACCGTCTGCAGCCGACTCTTATTAGACCTTGAATGAGCCATTGGTTTTTGCTAGTTGTGCTTGTTTCCCTGTTTCCCCTTCCGATTTTTCCGTCAGCACCGGTGATAACATATTATGTGCAGAAGCAAAAACATATAATACTAGTACTACAGTATTTATAAATGAATATACTGAATGTTTTAATTCCCATCAGCACTTATTGTTTAAATTTAATAAACTTTAAAAAACAAATTGTTCAACCTTAAGAGTTTCTTCTTCTTCAGTCCCTAACTACACAAAACCATCCTGCAGTGTATTGTAACTTACCACCTCTGGTCTGAATGCCAGTTATTATATTTTTATTGTGGTAATGTGTGGTCTTTATACTTTTTTCTAAATTGTGCCACGATCAAGTCCTTCGAAGTTAGTTCTTTTCCGCCAGATTCTCCTTCATTTGTTGTTTTTCACCCATCCCATCGACATCGTAGTTTTTGTGTTAATTTATAGCAATCGGGATCCTAAATAAATCGGGATAGACACTTCGATCAACGAAGTGGATGCAATACTGCACACGATCTGCATGAAAGCCGTTATTTGGATCTCCGGTCTTAAGTGGCCTGTTCCGCTACCATTCGCCCATTACGGCATACTGCATCAAAAATCAGGTTACTTATCGTACTGGTGGCGCTATTACTATTGCAATAATATTAATCAATCCTGAAAATCAGCTACAAATTTCAGTTTTTAACATGTTGGAAAGTGATTTTTTTCTAAATGTATTAAAGAAGGCCATCAAAATTTAGGGTTGGGATTTATTCCGTTTTTTATGTAAAAATTACGATGGAATTCACATTAGCATTTACACTCTTCCTTAGGTTGTAGTAAATAATTTTCAAACCGGCGATGATTAAACATTTTTGGCTTTTCTTATCAAGATTCATCTCACTGCAGTACGCTTCCTGAGAATCGTCTATGGGCATTTGTACACATGTCACAGGCCTCTGCTGTCATGTGACACAGCAATTGGTGACCCCACAAGGTGCCGCCATTGGACGATTTTCGGATACGCTATCTGCTGCTATCCACCCATCTCTGCCATACTGGTATGCCCATCTGCCACGTGATCGACGAAAATGGAATACCTGGTTGCTGTGTGCCCACTGCATTATGGTGCCGTTGTTATGTCCCTTTAGCTGTCGAAGCTCTGTTGATTTCCCAACCTTGGAAGCTCCAAACGGAGTGATGAATGGACGTGAAAATTGATTACGGGAATCGGCAGACCGCCACGGTCAATTCCCATTTTGATTGTGTTCCCTTGTGTCCCCACCGCGTTAGCAATCCACAATCAATCCACGCACCATCGCAATCATGAAAGGTTCATGAATGCATGTCGAGAATTTAAAAATGCAATATTTGTTGATTCATAACTTCCAGATTAGAGTTTTAAATTTCTTGCTTTTTAGGCACCCCGCCGTTAGCTGCTCAACATGCGGCAATTCATTCATCAGAGATGTAACTTTTTCCGGAATTTCCGATTTCTGATTTGGGTTGGGTTGGGGCCATAAAAAAAAAATTCCCGGAAATGTAAAAAAAAAAAAAGTTTTTTTTTTTAATTTTTAATTTTTTTTTTTTTGCAATTTATGAGATCAAGTGTTTCATGCATAAGGGTATATGCATTAAAAACACACGTTTAAGTACCAAATTTATTTTGAGCGGTCTTGTACCCAAATCACATAAGAAAATACGTTACCCGGAGCTTCACCGGATTCAACGCTAAAGTTTTGCCTTCCCGTCGGTTCAATTTTGGATTGCCCCAGGAAATATGGACTGCTCCCTCTCTGTTACATCTCTGCATTATTCACTGCTGTTTTATGTGCGATCTCTCCCATGGTAAAGCCCTGAGTTGACGAACAGGGGTGTGTCCCTTTTATCCAATCAGCGGGCTACTTTTGGAGGTGTGTGCTCTGCCATCCAATCACATTGCCAGGTGCCGCTTGGACCAGATCGATGATGTCATGTTTACCGGAATACATGAACTAAAAAATAGCTCGACGAAATGAAACCCAACTGTCATGGTTGCTGCTTGTTGCGTAAATATACAGACAATATATCAGGGTTTGTAAAACAAATGGAGACCAACTAAACCACTAAGAGTAATAATTGTGTCAAAAAAGCAGATAGAATAGCCCAGAAATTAGGTACAGTACACTGTTTCCAGTGGAGTGCTGGGTACAAAACGGAAGCCTTTATGGCAGTATATTCTAAAATTTTAGATTCGCGAAATTAAGTTGCCGCGAAAATGGTGGTGATTGCAATTCGCGAAAAAAAGTTGCCGCAAAATTAACTTGTTTTACAGTATATGCCTAATTCAGCCCTAACACCCTTTCTGTTTTAGTTTAGTCCTGGGAGAAAGGGAGGAAGAACGGGACGATAGAGAAACAGTTTGGAGGTGTGGTGTGTACTTGATCAGCAAACCCGTCAATAGTTATGCTAGCATCACTCCACATTTGTCTTAACATGTGGTCATGACGATGTGGAGTTATGCAAATAGATACATAATACATTTCCCTTGTCACCTATCTCAACTTGGCGATCTCAGAATCCATTAAATGTACGATTTATCCTGTTTTTATATTCAAACACAACTTGAGATTCTATATAATGCGATGACATATGTAAAAAAAACTTAAAGATTAGGAAATTAAAATTTTGAAGAGAATGCGACTACAATCACTTCTGCCACTCAGTGCATGAATGATCCATAATTGACAGGGTACCAGAGAGGTCATAAGCTACGTAACATGGGTCTAAACATGTTCGTTGTTTACCAACAAGGATTATTTTCTCCTGTTTCTTTGTAACACCTAGATGGGTCCATGGCCCCTCGTTCGCAACTAACCAAAAAAGTGACGGCTCAAGGAATAGCAGCCAGTGTAACGGCCGTGACGTATATAGAGGCTGAGGGATTCATTTTGGTCCAGGGTACCGGTACGGTATGTGACCTTCCGGTATCAAAGGTCACATTGGTTCAGGATGGTTGCAATCAAGTCCTGTCATGCATGTTGAGAAAGGTGTTTCACCGGAAAATTATGAATTCTTTTGTTTTAGACACTTTTGGAGGAAACTGTCAAAAGGGACTTATTATCTAAGGAACATATATATCAACGCGATCTGAATTGCTTTTGATATTTGTTCGTTCTGCAGTGTGCAAAGTTGCTTCTGACATGGCCTGATATGATGGTACAGGGAAAAGAAAACCCATATGGTTTTGCATAACTCCACATTCTTTCATACCACAGTTAAGACAAAATGTGGACAAATGCTTAGCAGAATACCCTTGTCCACACCAGTCCCCTGAAATCAAAGCAATGGGTTGGGGAATGTATTTGTTATACAATGTTTATTTTTATTCTTTCTATTGCCATGAGTGTTTTAACAATCTTTAAAAGATTAATGGAGTCTGACCAAATCTACTGATGTATATAAATTAAAGCATTTATATCTGATATTATTTTTTAAAGTTAATTTTATGTTCACCACTAAATAAGACACACCATAAAGAAATGGTCATGTGTTTGTCATGTCACATGGAATTTATCTACATAGATTACATGTATATATACAAATTTATGTATGTCAAGAAATATGTTATTAAGTAACTTGGATGGATTTCATCAGTGAAGCCAACAAATAATTGTAAGGCCAACAGTGGCGTAAGGGGCATGCACGCTCTGAGGGGGCAAATTTCTGGAAAATGTTCCCTCTCAGGGGGATCAAAAAAAAAAAAAAAAAAAAAAAAAAATGGCCATTTTTTCCCGGTTCAGAGGGCTAAAAAAACGGATATTTAGCATGATTTTTGACGAACCTAGTCTCAAATTGTTTGTGGGCATATCCTTATAACAGAACATGCATATATGCCTGCATTTGACATGTTAGTATGTAAATTAGATGGTAAGCATTAATGAACCCATAGGAAGTTAGCCTGTTACATTTTGAATCTAAGTATGTGACCAAATGGTGAAGAGTCTGTGGGACTATATGAGGATTTGGCAATTTTGAAAGGAATCGGAGCATTTGAAAAATATTACCCCCCATGAGGACCTTGAACCTTTATTGCCCTATATCAGTAACTATAAATACACAGATAGGGCAAACTATACCTTTTTAATCCTTAGACTATGGCCAAAATGTAGGATGATTTCAGTACAATTAACCTACTTTCTATTTTCCCCCTGTACCTAGGATATGGCCATAGTCGATTTTGGATTTTTTAAATTTATTTTTGTGTGCGGTCCCATCTTATTAACCCAGTAGATCATCATTATCTATTATTATATTGTCATTTTCTTCTATTCCTAATTCGTGACGCAATTCACGCCGTAACTAAGCTTAATTAGGCCTAGATCCATTAGGACAATGGCCTATAACACAAAAAGATACGCTCAGGGACTAATGTAGGAGAGCACTGTTTACACATACCAGTTTTATGCGAAAGATTTTAATATTTGAATGACTTAAAATCATTCAATAGATGGTTCCCGTTATGATCCCGCTAGGTTTGTGACAGCGAAAGTTCAGTGACCACTCCACTCGGAAAAAGAAAAATGGACTATGTACTTTCAGGTGCGGTCATGTAATCTGCATTCTGTGGATTCGAATATTAAGAAATGTCAATCATCAGATATACAAAGAATAGACTCGTCAAAATTGTTGAAGGGATGAATAGAATCGATTGAAAATATTTTTTTTTATTGAAAATAATCAGATCTTGATGAATGCAAGTCACTTCGATATAAAAAACATTCATTGGGGATATTTACACGAAATTCAACTACTTTTTCTTGTGATTTTTATTTTAAGTACGTGCAAGTTTCTCTAACTTAGCTATCGGAAAAATGAGTCCTTCATTTCTTGAAAATCGTATCTATCGGCTTCAAAGGTAGCTATTGATGCAAAATAACCATGATTGGAAGTTTGGGGATTTTGGCAGGAAATCAGGCCTACAACATGCTAAATCTGTGGAGTTTGTGACTGAATCTGTGAAGTTTGACTGTTTTCCGCTATTTTTTTCGAGCAGATCGAGTAGTAGTAGTATGGGTACCATGCCTCAAGATATGTGGGCTACGCACGGTGTATATCTGTGGTGCAGATCAAACGGCCGGGTGGAATCAGGACAGGCAGAGGTACAACGCGTTAAGCTGCCGTTGAGAGAATTGCATGGTTTTTGACGGGGGGTGAGGTTAGGAAAAACTTAAGTAAATCTGCTTATTAATTGTTCAAATTTTTGATCCCGGAAAAATTAAAGGAGCCGTACATGTCGGTTTTGTCAAGTAAGCTCATTCCCCCCCCTACACCAATCAGCGAGAAGAGATTCAGCCCCCCACATGATATCATCAAAACCAAAGCAATGCGTCATCACTATGAAATGATCCATGCCTTAGCATGCCGTTCACAATTGCTGTGATTAATTCACGATGCTGCCTTAATACAAGTCATAATACAGTTCTAATCTCGCACAAAATAACAATGAATATGTTACTTATTAAGATTGAATACGATCAAATTAATTTACCACTCAATAAAATGTATGTTGCGGATTTCTTTGTCAAAACTATTTAAAATCTTGCACGTACGGGTTGGTGCATAGCCAACACGGGACACAAAGGCCATGAATATCGATTACAGAGATAACCCGCCCCAGATACAAGCCCCGCAAATCCTGTTAGCCATTGGTCCATTTGGTCAACGATGACATCATACTTATATTAGGGTCTGCCAAGTTTTGGACGGAAATCGCCATAGAAACCCACGTTAACAAATCTCGCCCCAGTAAGTAGTACAATTGCCCAGGTATGCGGCACGTATGGAAATTAACGGGGAGTAGTTTCGCGCCCTCAATTGACCTGCCTGCTAAGTAGGGGGAGAGGACACCAT
>JAMKCH010014692.1:0-24718 GCA_023653785.1 Ophioderma brevispina
CATGCGTGAACCTGCTTAACACCTAATGGATGAGCGTTGACACATATATGACGCTAGTTCTCGGCTATTTCATATCGTAATGACGTTTTCAGAGGCCTTCAAATTATTATCGGGATCCGATATTAATTATTCTAATTATAAAATTCCTTCGTACGCGACACAGAGAAGTTTGAGCTTTGCCATTCACAGTTATAGTTTACTAGCCAATCACCAATGAAACTGCAAAATCACAATATTTCTTTTATTGGGGTGCTCTTAAAAAATGTATTATTATTGCTTGAATGCTGTGTCGAAATCCATTAAAGGCAATTTTACCATTGTTGTTGATCTCATCGGGTATAGGGTAACAGGAGGAACCCTCCCGTCAAATAACTTGCCCACTACTTAGAAACCTGATCTCATAATTATATATAATACCAATAATCCATCTATATTATCGAATTGACTCTTCCTTTCGAAACGAATATCCATACACCTAATGAGCGCAAACTGCTAGGTATCAAAACCTTCAATCGGACGAAAAAGGTTTATGGGCCTTGTCATAACTGGAAATGTGGAGAGGTTGCGCGCCGCATATTCGAATTTATTGGTGCTCAATTTTCCAAGTTGCTGGCCGAAGAAATGAGCAAAATTGCTCTCGCCAACAGATGTATCTTCTGTAATATTAATGCGAGCAACGAACCTCAGTGGGACGCTGCTCCTTTGCTAATACAGGGTGAGTAAAAAAAAAACTTGACCCTGATTGTGTCCGCCATTTTGAATTTGTAAATAATATATAGCTAACATATGTGGTATCTGCGGAAAGCTTATTTCATTATCTTTAATTTGCTGCAAAGATTATTCCAATCGGTTAAGTATAGGCCGAGCTACAGTCTTTCGAATCAAGAATCTGCAGTGAATAAATAGACAGAGCAGAAAATTGACTACTTGATTCAAACGACTGTAGCTCGGTCTATACCTAACCGATGTGAATGATCTTTGCAGTAAATTAAAGATAATAAACCCATGCAGCTTTTAGATGATACCAAATATGTTAAATATATGATACTTAAAAATTCAAAATGGCGGATACAATCAGGGTCAATTTTTTTTACTCACCCTGTATGTAGCTTCTTTCTCTAATTTGGCTTTTTATACCATGTTCTTTTTATTCAATGTTTAACCATCGACTTACCAAGGGGGGTGGGGGTGGTGTGGTTATCCCCCCCCCCTTTTTTTTTTTTTTTTTTTTGGTGAGTAAAAAAAAAACTTGACCCTGATTGTGTCCGCCATTTTGAATTTGTAAATAATATATAGCTAACATATGTGGTATCTGCGGAAAGCTTATTTCATTATCTTTAATTTGCTGCAAAGATCGGTTAAGTATAGGCCGAGCTACAGTCTTTCGAATCAAGAATCTGCAGTGAATAAATAGCCTGATTTTCTTCTTGACCACTATTTCCTTCGCTGACCCCGTTCATTTCCAATGTTGAATCCGTGGACAGAGCAGAAAATTGACTACTTGATTCAAACGACTGTAGCTCGGTCTATACCTAACCGATGTGAATGATCTTTGCAGTAAATTAAAGATAATAAACCCATGCAGCTTTTAGATGATACCAAATATGTTAAATATATGATACCTAAAAATTCAAAATGGCGGATACAATCAGGGTCAAGTTTTTTTACTCACCCTGTATGTAGCTTCTTTCTCTAATTTGGCTTTTTATACCATGTTCTTTTTATTCAATGTTTAACCATCGACTTACCAAGGGGGGTGGGGGTGGTGTGGTTATCCCCCCCCCCCCCGGTGAACTTTGCTCCGGTGCGCTAAAATGCCAAAAGCTTACGTAAAAAGCTTCTAGGTAATCATGTTCTCATCCTTTCTGGTCATTTTAGCGAACAAATTGTGAAGGTAGAACCTCTACCGGGGTTAGGGTATGCCGTCAAAGTATTATGCACAGTATGGCTCTAAAACTCTATGTTTATGTAAAACTAGTCATTTGCCATCATTTAGAGCTGAAAATGCATGAAAATCCGATATTCGAACATTTTTAGCGCCTAACAAAAAAGGATTGGTAAGACGAGGGTTAATGCTGCTGTGTGGCCTGTCTCGTTTTTTCCCCTTCTCTTTGCTGGTACAGGCCCGCAGCGTGACGTGGAAGGAAGTGTTTGTACTTTATTCTGTTAACCCTCGTCTACCTGACATGCCTGAGTCATTTTTTTGTAACAAAACTCCCAAAGGGGAGGGGGGTGTGGTTACCACCCACCTGTGATTTTCGTTACTGAACATCCGATGACTATAAATTTGGTACCACAGGATAGCTTAGATTCCATTGGTATCAAAATAAGTAACAACATCCCCATTATGACGTCACTATGACGTCATATGTTATATGTCATTTTCCATCAATAGAGCCAAAAAGTTACCGCATGAAAATCGGATATTCCGAACTTTTGAACAAAAAAATAAATTTTCCCCTATTCCACACTGTGTGTCTATGGAAATTGGCAGTTTTGCTGACATGCAAACTTTATGACGTAATTGTGACGAAAATGCTAGGCATTTATCCTCATTTTGGTATCAGTGGAAAAGAAGAGAACCATACTATCTTTGTACCAAAATCAAGTGTCTGCGCTATTCCCTGTGTTGTTGTGCTAGCATGTTGGTAGTTCTCTCCCAAGGGGTGTTGCCACCACCTTGCCCCCCCCCCCCATCCTTACTTTTTGGGATCACACGTTATCTTCCCTATAACCCGGTGGATGCTTGTTTTGGATGAAAAGGAGCGGTAAATGTCCATTGACAATTAAATTAATAATATTGTCGGCGCAAACGGGGTTTTTAGCACGCCGGGGAAATTGAAGGGGTGGTTAACCACCCCCCCCCCCTCTCTTCGGTAGACGATTGTGAATTTCTTTTTTTTAATGAATAAAAAAATAATTAAATATTGCTTACCTGCACATGTTAAATATGCTGGCCGTGAAACCTGCGAGATCCCTTTGGCTCGTTGGTAAGGAGAGTTTGTACACATTTTCTGGGGAATACGAGCGGAACAGTCGGAATATGCAAAGTATACATGTGACGTTTGGCCTCCAGACCTCTGTTACAGCGCAATTGCGTAGCTACTAAGTCCTGTTGATCCCAGGGCCAGTTACACTATTAAGTGACCAAGGGGGGAGGGGGGTCCTATGTACCACAAAATTGCCAAGTTTCGCGCTGGCCGCTTTACGCGTGAGAGTTTGCGCCGAATTGTTTTGTAATGTCTGAATTTCGATTCTTTTCATACCAAAATAATTAAAACGGGCCAATCCGTCTTAGTTTAATAGTGGGGGTCCCATGAACATGGAATCCCCCACCCCCTTGGGCACTAAGGAAGTCATCTGCGAATATTTTTTTAAAAAGCAAAGAACTAAGCGATTTTTGTGCTGATATAAGTTCACACAGACATGTAATCTGTAAGTAAACAATTATTAGGAACATTAAAATAATTAACCCTTTATTTGCTGAAAACAAACATTTCATCGTGGACGGTGCAAACCGTTACGGTATCAACCTCTATGGGAAAATGACGTGTAGTTTGGGCAACACCGTAAAAAATCATGATTTCCTAAACTGGCTGGTTTGTGGTTAAATCTATGTAATTTTGGTCGCTAGAATAGATATCAATTAAGATAAGTTTTCAAATGTGGTTATGTAAGCGCAAGCTCATTTGAATTTTACGTCTTTTTGCCCAATTATTCGCGTGTTTTTGAAAACATGTTTGGCCCCTAAGGTGCAGCCAAAAACCAATTTTGTTTTTTATTGGTCTTATTTGGGCTTTCCTTATATGACCCTTCACATGTGGTATACATTCATGCAAAAATCCCTCAAGAAAGGGCATCCTTGGTGGGATGGACCCCCCCCCCCCCCGGCACTAACGGGAGTGAACCCCTTGGTCACTTAAGTGTTAAAACGACGTTTTACCGTCATTTTTAAGAGTGTAATAATTTTTGCATGCATGTTAGTAGTCAGTGGTCGTCTAAAAACTCAAAAACTGAATTGTCGACTTGGGGTAAACCTGTTGCAGGTCCCTGTCTCTCTGAATCGGTTGAAACCGCGTTCCAAATATATCTTGAGTTTTAACCTTGTTCAGTCGATATGGGGGGGATTGTCAGATCACCCTTTTAAAAGAAATCTTTCTGCATATTACTCCTAGTAATAGTGAAACTGCATTAGACTCGGCTTGCACCCCTGGCAGTGACACAAGTCGTGACTCTTGATAGTGACATTTTTCCCGTTTTCACTTTTCACGTCTTTGCTGTTGTGCCTTTTCTCATTTGTTTGCATTTCTTGTTTTTATGCATAAGTCCTAATTATTTATTTTTTTATAGTTCTGTTTGATGTTATTTACTTTTTAACTCCTTTTAAAAACGCAAATTTCGGCATTCGGGTCGGGGCTATACTAGTAAATACCATATCATATCTCACGCGGAGCAGCTGAAAAAAATTCGGCGCAGTAGCAAAGGAATGGCTTCTTGAGTTGAGCTCTACAAATTGCTTGCCCTATTTCCCACAGGGTTCCCCAAGATCTGAAGAAAGCACTGTTATAGCACACTCCAAAGCCGGAAAAGAATCCATCTAAATTCCCAAGATCTACAGAACCACTTCACTCCTCCGCCATACCTACAAGCTCTTTGAACGTCTCCTGCTCAAATCGTATCGCACCCTGTGATAGACGAACACTCATACCAGAACAACAGGTTTCCGGCCCGGCAAATCACAACATCCAGTAACTCAACCTAACTCAACTCATTGAGGATGGTTTTGAAAATGGGAATGGAACCGAAGTATGGTTTGTCGACCTCTCGCCGCCTACACACTGTCAATCACAGATGCCTACTCCATAAGACCCTGGAATCACCAAGGATATCCGCTTGACTGAGCTTACAAAGGATTGCTGTCAAACTATGTTTCTTTGTTCAGCTAGGAGCAAGAAGAGCCGTTGGCGTAGGCTCAAATGGGACTACCACAAGGGAGTGTGATTGCACCTCTCCTGTTTAACATCTATATCAACGACCAACCTCGGAGTGCCAGGAACCTGTCTTTTTATTTATGCAAGACGATCTTGGAATTTTAAAAGCGCACAGATGTCAGACTTTACATCTGTTGAAAGAGAGACTCTCCAAAGCTTTGGATGACTCACTCCGTTGATCAAACATGAGAAAAACCACCTCGTGCAAATCCATCCAAGCCAAGACACAGGTGTGTGCTTTCCATCTACGCAACCGTGATCCAAACGTCGCTTAAGGAGTGTAGCGCGGTCTGGAACACTCCTGGAGCACTGTGACAGGAACCCTGTCTACCTGGGAGTTTACCTTGGACCTGTCACTCTCTCTTATAAGACCCACATCGAGAAGCACGAAGAGTAAAGTAATGTTTTTCACAGGGCAATAAACATCTTGAACAAACTCCCTGGCACAATATGGGGTGCTCGCCCACATACCCTCGATCGACGGCACTTGCCCTGTGCTACTCATTTGCAGAGTTATGCCTCCCCTGTATGGGAAAGATCACCCTGCAAGAGCTGATATCAGCGTTAAATGCCTCCTGCCGGCCTTATCATAGTGCCTCCGTCCAACAACAACGAAAACTGATACTCCTAGCATGATTGCTCCCCAACATCCGATCTGTAGCGTAGCGAGCATGTCAAGAGCGTAGCTGCCAAGTATCTAATGTGAATCACACCCGAATGTCTGACATATACCTGTGACCCAATCGCCTTAAATCCAGGAGAGAGTTGCTAAGCAAAGTCCAACCTTTGAAACAGTCTCTATAGGAGCTTAAGAGAGTCGCCTTGTGTAAAGGAAAGACTTCCATCACAATACATCTATTGGTATTGAACCGGGTGACATCTACCACCTGGAGCTGACTTTTCATAGGCTGAATGGCGTATGCCTCAACAGATGAGAAACCAGAATTGGCCGATCTATGGGTTCCTTGCATAATTGGTGCTACCTGGAAAGGCTGGACGCCGATCAGGACCACTACATGTGGTTGTGGAAAGCACCACAGACATGGAACATCTCTTGGTCTGATGCCCATTGTTGGAGCAACAATGTCAGAAACCAAGGACCAGTGCGGAATTCAGAGTGAGCAGCCACTGTTTGCCTCATCTTGCGGGATCATATTTGAGAACACATGTTTGGACCACTATAAGAAAAGACCATAACATACATCATATCAAACAAGTGAGGCCTGAGTAGTGATCGCTAAGGGCACCAAACACTACAATCCCCCAGGTCATAGATCTAAGAGAATAGAATGAAAGCTAATGACCCACGCCAATACATTGTTTCCGTCGACGGATCTGCACTCGACCGGTCTCGTAGATTCGGGTAAATATGTTACCTACCCAGATGTTCCAAAACCACGCCCAAGCCCCATTACTATACTTAAACTTCACAGCATGGAAATGGACTTTCTCGTTGCATTTGTTCGCCAGTCACCTTCGGTTATGAAACTATTCTTATACTCCAAGAACATCGATCCAGCATGTGGTTTGTTCAGAAATTTTTACACCGTCTGAAAGATTATCTGCGATGTTTATTTGCAAGTTTTCAAAATGGCTTCCAAAGTCATGAAGTAGTGTGGTTTAGTATGTATTCCCGTAGTGCATTATGAGCATGCCTGGAGAGAAGAATGAAGACACAGTATACCACAAGTTATGTTCCCACCGTGTTCACTAGCTCGTGGGAGGACCCGAAATGTGTTGCTTTTGATTACGATTGTTCCATGCAACTCTCACACATGCATGTGTTAGTGTTTAAGAGCTCGCTTAGCGATTGCTTTCATCAGGGGTGGGCAATATGACCATGTTTTCAAAACGAGGAGTTCTATGGCCGATTTGGGTGGCTGCTCAAAACGATTCTTGCAAGCATTTTCATCATCAAATGAATTTTGATACTGGTTCCATGGATTTTAAAATTTGGCTGTGTATGCAACTTGGGAATTTTTTGCAAATTGAAGACATTAACTTCAAAAAGCAATGTTATTTCTCAACCTATTTTTGTCAGAAACTCACACACCGATCTTTTATAATTATACAAGTTTGGCAAAGGAAAATTTGTTGAAACATTACGGCTTCGTAGAAGAAAGATCCTATCAAATATACTTCAAGAAACCTTCACTAAAAGACGTTAATGTGGAATAACTTGAATGACCAAAGTTTTTTCACTCTCGACTGGGCCCAAGTGGATTTGCACGATTCTACTGTCTCTCAGATCCAAGTATTTCTAACATAATTAAATTAATTGCAGATCATTCAGAAAACCTTAAAGGTACAATTAAACTTTATTAATTACACACCACAAACTAAATGTTATTTTCGTTAATCAACAGTCCTTTAACAATAATACAACAGTTTCGGATAAATATATTCAAATATTTTATTACTATATATTTTACATCTTCGTTTATTTATATATTTGTGCATTTTCTCATCAGATCAACCCTCTCTTTATATTTCTGTCCAGCAGAAGAGGTGTCGTTCAATTGCCCCGCGTGGGAGCGCGGGGCTATAGATGTGGAGTAAATTGACAGACTGGGTTTTTTTGCGCATTGAAGCCTCAAGAGCCCTTTTCCTAAAACAATTTTTCATGACAATTAAATGATGATCAGTGCTAAAATTTTACGTAATTGTTGGTGATGACATGGCTAAATATTAATGCAAACACAAAATATTTTTTGTAAGTAAAATATGATACCGTGTACGTTTCAGTGTTTTATACCAATTTATATATTGGTCTGTACAAGGTTTCTATTTCCACGGTTTAAGTGGTTCATATCGCTAGGCCAGTTGGTCGAAGTGGCCAGCATGCCTGGTTATATCATTGCATATTCAGAATTTGACAATTTCTTACAGCTGCCATCAGTTACGATTGGCGAGTCGACTATTTAGGGGTTAAAAAAAAAAATACAGTAAACTGAACAATATATAGTGAACTTATAAAAAAGTTTACGATACCATTATTTTTTTTCAATAAACTCACATACACAACATTTTTTTGTTTGGAAAATGATATTATCCTCTCAATTCTTGGCTTTTTTCGGATGTTTTAATTAATAATTCTGCCATTGCGCGGGCCTACATTGGTGCCCAGCACCACCATGTTTCTTGTTTTTCTTAAGCATACACTTCGTCTCGAGTTTTGCGTGCTTGTTTAAGGAAGCATCACTAGATTTCGAGGGATGGATATTTTGGAAATAACAAAAGCGCAACTCTCTGCTCCCCACCAAAAACAAGGGGCTCAATTGCACCGCAAGGGTAAAAATTGCGCTTACAAGACTGAAAACGAAAAATACGTTTCTATTAATGCCAATACCCAGCCACTACCCCTACCCCTAGAAACTAATGGTGCGTCCCGTTACCACATGTGTTTGCCCCCCAAAGTTTTTCGTGTCTCAATCTTAGGTTACAACTTGCTAGATTCCTCGCTTTTGTAGTAATAATCCACTCACCAATTATATAGGAAACAGGAGCATAAGGATTTTCCCTTAACTTTTTTTTGTTTTTTTTTTAAATTCTATAACAATGTACAATATCTTACCAAGGATAATGTGATCTTTAAAATATCAAAATAACGTTTAATGGCCACGTGTTAATGTATATGCACCTTAACTGCATCATACTACAGTGTTACATTAATCACAAGATTTTTTTTTTGCTGGGTGCATTGCGTTGTGTTTAAACCCTGTGATGAGATGCTATTTTTTAACTGTTTCCCTTCATATATTTCCAACATCGACTTCCTTCCCTGAATACGGAGTCTTAGTCATAATCCTATAACCGGAATGTCCCCGGCCCATCGAATGACTTAGCAGCAAATATCCGACGTAGGATGCGCACGTGCAACGCCCACGCCACACCTAATACACTTGCATTTTGCTTTTTAAGTAAAATCTGGTTACACTTAATTCAGTACCCAAACGAGCAGTTGATTTGTGCTTGGAATCAAATGTATTGCAATAACTTTAATTGGGCTTTTTTTTTCTTGTTGATGAATATTTGGCGTTTGGTTGCATGTTCCATTATCTAACTCAGCTCCATACTGCATTAATAAAGTGCTATAATACAATTACTAATTCAAATCAACTATTGGTAAAGTCTTTTAAAGAAATTGGCATCATATAAAACATATCAAATAATAAAATGGGACATCTCATCTATCCAGTTTCTAAAATTTAAAACAAATTCCGACTTTTGTAGTCTCTAAAACTGATAAACACTGCCAATAGTGTTAGTTAGATACAATGAAATCACTGTGTTAATCCATCTACAGCCTCTCATGCTTTTTGTAACCGGTTTTTGAAAGCACAAATTTGGCAGTGCGTCTTTTTTAAGTGCTTACATTTACTGTTGATCGGAGTGCGCTGTGCTGTGCCAACCCCAGTGAAGGGTTAACTAAAACTGCGATGCTGTTTTGCCGACTAGCATTAAAGTAATTTTTTTCCTGTTTGCATATTATATTTCATAATTCTTTTTCAAAACTATCAATTAATGGATGAGATGCTATCTACATATTGTTGTATACAATAATTGTCATTGTCCTCTATTGGGGAGTGTAACTTATACGGTTGCCCAAGTGAATCCTAACTTTCTTTTACACCTTTTCTACTATAAGGAGTAAATATTTATGATAGATAGAGTTAGACTTATGTTTGGATGTGTGGGTAAACTCAGAGTTTTGTGTTACATATGGTTAGATTACAAGTTATGGTGCAATAATCATGTAAAATACTTTCCTCCTGACAGTAAAGGTATGCCAGAAAAAAGTGGGTCACTTTATCATATCACTTCACGCCTCCATCTTGCGGTGTTAGCGTAATACATGTAAAAGATCAATTTACTGTAAAACAATTATTCTTTTTGAACGCATTGACAACAACTGTCCTGATATTGTACAAATTAACATTTCAACCTCGACTTCGTGACCTATTCTATCAATGATAATATGCATGATTTTATATACAATTTTATCGTGTATTACGTGGTAAATTAGTTAGTACAGCGTGAAATTGGTAATATGCTTAGTATGTAACACCGTCCTGGTTTTAAATAGTCCCGTCCTCTACCATTACCTATAGTTTTCAGGGATGCAACTGGCAGATCTGAAGTCCTCGGCAATATTTCCTGTATATAGCTGTGATATGAATGTATACTGAAAGGGTCTTTTTATCAGGCCAGTGGGGCTACGCGTGAACTACCGTTTCAGAGAGTGAGGCCCCTCCCGATTTAAAGTCTGATTTCCAATCATGATGTTAATGTTTGTCCTTTGATCTAATATTAGGAATGACATTTACATGTCAGAGCTAGAATTATTATTAGCCCATGACTTACGTACACAACTCTTTTAGAAAGACACACCACGGTAAATATAGGCCGTACGAACTCTCTCTTGCGAATCGAACAGAATTATTTTATTTAATTCTTTTCATTTTTTTAAAACAAAATCAGAATTCATATTTTTACACTTCAATATCAAATAGTATGAGAATGCACCGCGTGAGTCCAAACAAGCCTAGTCATTTTGAGATGACTCCCAATTTGCGGATACCCTTCTCAATCGCGTTTTCTATAAAATAAAACAGAAATTTTGCTGTTAATGAATGTTATATCCTCTGATTCGACAATTTCATTTTTTGACGTAACGTTCTAGTGCTACACCATTAAATTCCTCCAAGATATAAGTATGGCACGAATGTGGCCTTTCCTCACGGCACTGCGGCTTTATTTCCTAAGCCCTTGTGTACGTTGTGGTATGCGCCCATCCATGGGGAGTTTTATCTTCTTGCGCATTCCGCTCAGCTCGCGAGGCCGAGGCCCTCGACACGCGCCTCTGGCGGTACTGGTTAAGGCGTCTTTGACAAAGACTAGACACGACGAAAGGAACATTGCGTCGATTTCAAGACTGTGCCCCTGGGTATAACTGTTTGTCTGTTGCCACCTGGTGGAGAGACATTGAGTAATGGATGTGCACTTGAATTCTCGTCGCTTGACAAAGGGCACGCCCGACTTACCGCACCAGATGATCAACAAAGAACATCAACATCCTGCATTCCGACAGTCTTTAACCGGTCTCAAGCTAATACTTCTAGTTTTTGGCGTGCCTGATATACTTAATATTCACTTTCAAAAAGAAATTAGCATGAATATTCATAGCAAAGAAAGAAACAGCGCCATCATCACCAGTAATCGGGGTGTTTCCGAACGAAGAACGTTTTTTCTTTTCCTTAAAAAAACCTCGATGCCTTACTAATTTATCACATTTGTGACCTTAACACATCACTTTATTCCAAAACAACACGTTCCAGTGTCAAAAATAATGTCATCCAGAATTAAACTATGACAGGTAACGCAAATGTATAATTATAGAATGTAGTCCTATTTTTTATTTCAGATAGTCGGCCAAGGTAAGTTAACTCAGTCATTTTTTTGCTGATTATAATATATAAAAACATTTTGATTTGTTTTTTAATGGTGTTATTGGCAGGTAGTAAGCCTTAAGGAAATCATTTGGAATGTTACTATCAGTACGTGCTATATAAAGCCGCCAGCGGCACAGCACGTCTTTTAAAACATTCTCTTCAGGATGTATTCACCTCTGTTCAATTAGAAATTCGTCTGAATTCCATCTCTCTGCTGTAGCGCATTCACAAATGATACATTCGTGTATAAAAATCATTCTTTTTTACATTTCATAATGTCTTTCAAGAATATAAGTGACTAATGCCTTTGCAATATGATACGCTATTTTATTCCCTAAAGTTTTGCTAATATTTGTTTTTTAGACAAAACACATTTCTGAATACATGACATGGAAATCTCAACATCGCAGATCTGACGAGACAGCAGTTCGATCGTGACAATATTTACATATTATTTTGAATGTTTTAATGTTCTTTGAGATTTGCCTATTGAAAGCAAAACTTCCCAAACTGGAAAGGCACTTTCGGATTGCTTAAAAACATTTAGAACGTTTTTGTTTAATATTCCTATTATTGTCATAGCTGTTACGTAATATATACACAGTACACAATTTTTCATAAAGGTGAATGTTTGGGGCAGCATAATCAGTTTAAGACAACGTAAAAAGAGTTTCTCACTCAAAAGCTTGAGATTTCTTCAATGGCAATGTCCACAATAGACGTGCCATGACTAGAGTTAATGCAAGCATCCAGACAGTGTACAAGTTGTTTTGGTGGCGGCTGGCACTCATTCCCATGGTCTAATAAGCGATTTACATTTCCTGTATTATTAGCTCCTGACGAACCCTATTTGTTGTTTTCACACCAGGAATTGTTACCACCTGGCGCATGGCCCACAGTAATTTTGTCCAATCAGTTTTGAACCCCAGGTTTGCATGGGTGTTACCGTGGTCAAACCAGCTTGTTTTTACCATTGCCTTGACCAATGTTTGGTGCCAGAAGAATGGAGGCACGGGTCCGTCCACGGGTGGCTTTGGAATTGCTGTTGAAGGGTTTCCCGGCTGGGTTTTTTCCTCCTTGGTGTCGGTACAGTATGGATGCCTTCCATTAGGTTTGCAAGGCAATAGTCTCCGCGATGAAATCTAATTTTGTGGACCGGCGGCATTGAAGCCCATATCTGGACATCCTCGGGGTCCACAAGGTGATCCGTCACATCGACGTGTGCTGAATGTACATTCAGTCCAGACGCCTTGCCGGAAGTAACTTTTGCTCTGAGATGGCTACAGACTGCCGTGGAACATCCTGGCTGAGTTCGACCGCCATTAGGGAAAGAAGTCAACGTGGCCGACCTGTAGTACAATGGGGGAGAATTGGTTTTATTATTATTGGCTGTCTTGATGTTAAAAAGCTTGTCTCTAAAAGATTTGAACAAAAATTTATTTCCTCAAGGGAGGGATCTTGCCTTTGACCACTTTCATAATAGTTTTTCTTTCTAGCAATGGACTCTATAGATAGAATAACCCAATTTTTAAATGATTTGGACGTTATGCATTCCAACGACGTGCATCATCTTTTCGATTCGCATATTTGACATAAACCGGGCAAATTAAGGATGCCTTTCCTGTCCCTAGGCAAGGATCGCCACTTCCCAGCTGTGTTATAAGTTAGCCCTGAGTATTTCAACAGACTATAATTCCCTGTTCTTTAGGATAAGAACATGATATCCGATTCAGACGATGGCGACCAAACCTAGTAAAACAGCAAAATTAATCAAAGCAGGAGAGCTTAAAATGCTGAGTGCGATTGCAAGACAAGTTTGATGTATGTGATGATTGTTGTCAAACGCAGTTGGCCGTGGCGGAGTACCGCCGATAATGTGTCAAAATAAAGAAAGAATAATTGCAGAAAAGTGACGATGTACTTTTTGCGTATCTAAGACGATGGTAATATATGACCGCATTCGAACTACAAACAACAGTAAGAATTATAGTCAGATAATCTTTTGTAATGAAATTTATAGCACCGTCTTTTCAAAAAATGCAAATATGAATTCTCATTTCTTGTTAAAAAAGGAAGAAATCAGGATTTTGTTGTACTTGAAGCCCTTTTACGTTTTAGATATAGTTTAACATTAAATCAAACAGATACCTATATAACCCGTGTGAGAATTACAGTGTCCCAAAACAAATGGTCCACAAGATACAGTTTTTATCTAATGGTACAAATTATGTCAACAATCTATCGTCTCTTCGCCATGCTTTTATTACGAGATGAGACAGTTTTTCCCTCTAATTTAATCTTCAAAAGTCCCCATGGAATTTTTAAACATGAGGTAGTATGGTGTTTTCCAAATTATCTGTAGTTTTAAGGACTCCACAACTTATTTACAATACTTTCTAAGTAAAGGCTTCAAGACATCAACTTTTTCAAGAGGAACATCTGCAAGTGTACATATCCACACAAATTTTGCTGGAATTTTTGCTGTAAATAGTCGGTTTTTATGGGAAGTTTTTCCTTGCTTTGTTATCTTGCATTGCCTGTGTCTCGCAGTGATTGATCTGACCCAATCAGTGACCCGACCTTTGACACTGCACGTATCATCTGCTTGATATTTGCATGTGTACATGTCACCCCAGGGTAGTTTCTGTTTAATTTGGACTCAAAATGGAAAATTTTGGGTTTCAGCTGGTTGTTCAAGAAGCACTGGAGCAATTACTCGATGCCATAGATATAATGTAGTATTCTGCCAACACTTAAATTCGACATCCTTTAACACAATGTTTATTCCGTTAATGTTGCTGAAAATAAAAAGGATGCATGATCAACTCATCCTTTTGTCAGGTCAGGTTTCCTTTGAGGGCCTGCTACTGGTATCCTGGTAACCAGTAATACCTGTCCCAGGGCCGAGTCGGCGGCTAAACCGACACCCCATCGGGTTTCTAAGGAAATCTGACGAGGAGGGTAGCTGGTTACCCTGGTAGAATGAAAAAGAAGATCTACCTACAAGGGCGTCGGCTCTGGAGAGCTAATGTCGGCCATCCAGCACATGCTGCTTTGCATGGCGGGCGTGGTTGCCCAAAGGCTAGGCCCACTGGCGTCTGGAATGGCATCCGGTCAATTATCTTTTGCTCAAATAAATCCTCACACAGCAGTACAGTATTGCTGAGGGCTAGGTGTATCCAGCCACCCTTGTTAAGGGACAAAACTGGATGGGACCGAGTTAGTTAGTTAAACCATTCTAAAGAATTATCGATCGGATATGGATGGACCTTAGTTTTCCTTATTGGTTGAATCTGGCAGTGTAGTAGTATTGAATCAGTGCCAATTAAGTTGGCAAGCTTTTTAACACCATTAATTGATATAGAACCAGTGTAACTTGACATACAATCAACTACTTTCAATCTTTATCTTAATAGACAAATCCACAATAACAAAAAATCAGAACATGTCAAGAAAAATTACACAACCAAATTGAAGTTGGGTGACCCAGTCATTGTCCGATTACAAATTTTGAGATAAATTGGTAAGCAAACATGTGTACCAGATTGACCCATGGGACAGTGTACATGTTAATGTAGTCAACCACTTTTGGAGTTGGTAATATTTTTAACACCAAAAGGAAACATTTCCTGGGTCTAAATTTTCACTGGGTTAATGAGAAAAATATGAACTTTGGACAAACACTCAATTTTGATGGACAAAGGGGGCTGGGGGAAAGGTTGTCAATCGGGGCACCACCTAAACAGAGAGACCTTTGTTGAAGCAACCAAATATTTGTTAGTATTCTCTTTTAAGCAGCTAACTCCTTTTAAAAGGAGCTAGGTGGTCTTTTTGTTTTTGCTGTTTCTTCTACTTCACATAGAGGCAAATCACCGAAAAACACACCTACAGAGCCAGATTCTTACTCCTGGTGTAACCTGACCTTAGGCTGCCTCCATATGTCACTTTACTGTACTCCAAGGGTATTCCCTTGATGCATTATTGATGCATGCACTAAGTACTTGCCGAGTACACATTAACCACTGGGTGCATAATAGCTATAGGTGTGTTTCTATTGGGACCTATTTTTGGGGTGTTTAAACCGCAGAAAGGGATTAACTTGGCTCAATAGAACAGCCGCCCTACGCAATTTTCGGGAATGAATTTAGTGTTCTGCCACCACTTAAATTCAGCACCTTTAACGTGCGGTTTATTTCCGTTAACGTTGCCGAATATTCGTAGCCTTGGCAGAATATAAATTCTTTCCTCCGCCATTTTCTGTGCTTATCCGATGAAAAGTTCCACCCGGTATTTAAATCCTTGTTTGGGACGGATAATGCCAGAAAAATTATCCGTTTAATGCCAATAGAAACACACAGCGTTCCGATAGAGTGCACATACGCTCAAGACCGCAAATTGACGCCACATGATTGCAGTAATTGACCCCGTCCCAGTATGGCGCATGGATGTTGACGTTAGTAACCAATGTGGTAGCAACGCATTTTGTCACATCACGATTCGCCGTCTTACTTTTTTGTGCGCGATTACATGTGTATATCATAACCTCATGATCCTTCTGCCTATCCCGACTGTGGCTGGGCTTGCAGGCAGAATCATTTCCGATGAATTCAAACTCAAAATTGGCATTAGCCTAAGGCATTCGCGCTTCCTCCCCGCCACTTGATCTGACGTTTTTTCGGCGAGGTCTCGACCACAATACAACGCGGAGGTTGACCTGTGCGATGACCTTTAGCTGGTAAAGTAACAGCCCGTGATGACGGTCGGTGATCGCAGTTTTCCGGAAAACAGCTGCTCAATAGAACTTCGCACTATCGGCTGTTCTCAGTATCAAAACTCACACCGGTAAATTTTATCTGGATAATAACCACCCACCACGACCGCCTGCTCAAAAGAAAAACAGGCTATAATGTTTCTATCCAATATATACCCATGTACTCTGCAGTTGCCTGTGACAGAACAGTATCCATGTATTGTGAAACCCCAGTAGTGACGCACCTCAGCAGCTACTGGGGCTAGCGTCACAGGTACTCCCCTACCTGCTGCCTATTAGGCAAAACTTTGGCCATAGAAGGTGCCAAATATTTCCATTGTTGTTTTACCTCCTTTTTGACCATTTTCCAAGTTTTAGCAGCAATTATTTGAGTTCAGCATCACCAAAAACCGTAAATATGAAATTTTGTGTAAAACTTATATAACACCTGTGACCAAATTGTTAAATAATGCAAAAGATACTAAAATATCACAGAGCTTAAACGCTCATTTTGCATGGGAGTACCCACACAGGTACTAGTGGTTAATGTACTGCGTGTTTATAAACTGATGACTACCCAACTTTTGTGGCCGGCATGTGATACCCTTATAGGCCGAGAGGTACTGTGTGACACTGAATAGTTACTTCAACAGTTACCCCCATGATGAAAGCTGGTTGTGTAATTTTCAGCTGCATTGCATATTGAAGCAAAATGGAGTAGTGCATCCGGGGCAGATCCAGGATTGAAAAACGGTCAAAATTACAGGGGGGGTGAAATGTTCAAAATACTCCAAATGGGCTATTTGCAAGAATTTGCAAATACCGGAGGGCGCGCCGCCCCCCTCCCCGCCCCTCCCTGATCTGCGCCTGTGCAGTGGCCAGAAAGTCACTATGTGTGAGCAGGTGTGGTCAACCACATTTTTCAGTTGCATTCCATATTAGAAGCAAAAAAGGTGCAGTGGCAGTAGGTCAACCACATGTTTTGTTCATACCATCTTATAAACGAGAGAAAAATATGATACCAAAATCTCAATTGTGATGGTTTAAAGTAGGAATTAGACAATGATCAGGTCACCCACTTTAGCAGTTGTGTATTGCGTTTGGATATCAGCCACAAAGCGGTTTATGGGAATATTACAATCTAAGTGCTGATAGGATTGTGCGCTTGGCAGGCTACCCCGGCCTAGGTGAATCGAAATGATTGTAACAATAACGATTTTCCTGAATAGCGAATAATAAAGATGCACAGCTCTTTGTCTACTTGTGTAAAAGGCGCTATATAACTCTCGTTTTACCACAGAGACACACACTATTGTTCAGAGGTTTAAATATTAGTGCAATAAACATCTTTAAATCAAATATTTGGCTCTCTATCAGCGATGTGAAGTTTCTTCTTTTGCTAGATCTGCTTACTACTACAGTAGACCAAAATGTATAATGGTAGTACAACCAATATAGGACTATGAATGATCAGCACAATAACCAACCTTAATCTTGACATTCTGTCAAGTGCATTCCTCATGTGAAACATTCATCCCTATAGTAAGATTTCAATTACGGAGACCCCTTGCATATTTCGCTAGGGAATTGATATGGGGTTCAATCCTGGCATGAGGAGACTAGCCTTTGTTGTCCTTACACAAAGTATTGTGTTTGCTACAAAGTTTACTGTACAGAATTGGGCTTACTGAAACTGCTGGAATCAGTCCTACAATGGTCTGTTAATGATAGTGCGTATAGGTCAAATAGCATAAGCGCTTATAAATCCTCTGCTATATTATTATGAAGGACTTATGTCATGGTTGGGCCGGATATCAAATCTGCTTTGCAACTACTCTCCTTAATACAAAGGTTGGCTCAGTTTTGCTAGCCAAATAAAAACTTCATTGTGTTTTGTTTCAATTGATATAAGAAGGCATTATCTCTCCAATGTTGTGATAAGGAATGATATTTTGCAGTGTCAAAGGTAAGTTGGTCAAATAACAACATTTAATGACATATTGCTGATGTTTTTTCATCCCGATATTTCCCTTGAAACATCCAACTACCTTAGATATGAAATAATGTATTTTAGTCAACATTTATTTTACTAGATACATTACTATAATATAACCTTTTTTACCTGTGCCAGTAAAATAATTCATCTTACCTCTCTCATGGTGCATGGACAGACCTAACATTTTAATGAGGTCTCAACTTATTTTGACACATAGAGTCTATGCCCATATCAATCATATACTGTATAAAGTGTAATTTTCCCGAATTTTGGCTAGTGAACATAAAAAACAAACCAACGAAAATAAAAACTCACAAAAATAACCTTTTCCAATAGATTTGTATTGCATTGATGATGTCAATACCGTGAATTTAAATTCTCAAGGACAAGCAAAAAATCAAGGAAAAGGAAGAAGTCAAATGTCTAGTTTTGTTCAACAAATAAGTGTGTCATTTACCCTCTCAATCTCAACTGAGATTTTGTGGGATTGCATATTGCTTTTAAATTAATTAAAAGCCTCAGAGTGGCTTATCTGTAAATAACATGGAATTTTTTGATAAAACTAAACTTTTTGAAATTAAGCTGTACAAAACCATTCCTTCCATCTTTAACGTGAAAATGTAAGAATTGAATTTGCTATATACAACTAGGCGTCTTAGGAGACTTTGTTATAATACAACTAAAATCAATGTATTTAAGGTATTTTGAAGATAAAAAAAACAATTTTGTTATATTTTTGTAATGTATAACAATAAATATTCCAAGACGATAACTAAGTCTTTTGGAGTCTTCATTTTTTAATATCTCGGCCAGTATTGCTAAATTGTCTTGCAATTTATCAATATCAAAGAACTGACGTTTCTAGTTCTACTTAGTCCATCATTAGGATGCTCCCTTTTTGTAAGATAATTTTGGGGTTTTTTTTTCTTATAAGAAGGTATCTCTCACTCACCCCTAGCAAAACCATAATAGTTGTATATTAGCCTAAATTGCATATCCGTTCCCCCAGAAGTCATACAAGCAAAGTGAGTACTCTGACCATTTTCTTTTAACCGCTGGATATTAACTATACTCTGTCCCAGCCGAAGTAATAATAATAAATGGTTTATTTAATCTCTATTGTAGCCCGTAGGCTAATTTGCCAGAGACATACAATATGAAGTAGCGACGAGGGCGTATACATTGAAACGACTTTCAGTGTGCGCAAAGTAAAAATCAGCGCATGGGCAAAGTGTTGCGCATGGGCAAAGCACTTGGTATACGCGCGCATCGCTACTTCAGATGAGACAAGCATTACCTGTCTTTTTCATGCAACATTTGCTGTTAATTAATAATTCACAACAACTCGCTGTATCTACTTGAACAGGAGCGTACCGTTGTTTATTCGTTATCAACCCAAAGTTGATATGCAAATTAAGCATGTGACGCCCAGCTCGGTTTTCACTGAAAGTCGTTTTACGCGGTACGCTTAAAGTCTCCGCACTGTTCTTCACATTGGAACTCTTGAGTACATGCTAGGACACCAGGTGCAAACTGCAAGCAACAAACTTGCCAAAACTAAAATATTTAACAAGGAAAGATTTCCCTGAACTGGGAAGCATTTTAAAGTAGTAGAGTGATAATAATATGTTCCCTCTATACCACGGTGTAATAAGTTTTCAAGAGATTTTCCTTGTTGAAAAGGGCTTCAAACATGTTACAGAGCACTTGGTTCATCACAAATCAACAACTCTCAATCGATGATCCACATTTTTTAATCCCCCCTCGGGGATAAACACACATGACGTTTAAAAGTGAGGGTCACATATGACATAATGAAGTGTGGTGGGACAATGTATATGGAAAATATTATAATTTATTGAAATGATGTCGTAACCAATTTTGTCCACTTGAATGACCTATTTACCTGACACCACCGCTAAATTGTATGTTTTTATACCATCTTCCACTATTCTTAACTTTAAAGTCACATTAAAGTCTTTTGTCACATTTGGGTTATTATTAAAAACATACGTATAATTCATCGCATGTTTCCCTCAATGATTCCAACAGTAATTACTAGTATTATGGCATGGTTGCACCATCTTCCCGCATCATTACTCATGGTACACAACGTTTTTATTTTCAGAATCACTTAGTTAGGTAATCGGTTTTGCAGTTGTCATTGGAAGAAATATCCTCATTATCACTATCATCGTGCATATAATCGAAATCATTGATTATTGATGGGTTCACGCAGTTAGCCGTTTATCACTTTATTCCCTCACTTTGTTCCCGTCCCTGTCTAATGCCAACTAATAGGTCCTCACGTTGACTACAACACATCGTAGTAGAAGTTTTATTGTTTAATTCTTATTTTAGTATTGAGGCATAGTCGGACTTTTATTTATCTTGTTTCTTGTTTATATCTATGTCAATTTAAAATCATGCGTCCTCTTGCTTCCAAGGGCCTGTCAAACGTAATCATAGAATTATATCCATGTAAACATTGTACGGTTCGTTCACAAGAATGTACACAATTGAACGCCAAAGAACTTAAACATTTTTAAAAAAAAAACCATAATTAATGGTTATGTGTAAATTGTTCTAACCTTCACCCCAAATTGATTGTAAATTAAGTAAATCCAGTCGTAATATCGATAAGTCAATATAATCATGAAAGAAAAGTGAAACGCTACTGCCACAAATATCCCAAGGAGCCAAAGCATGTTCTTGGGAGCAAAAATTGGTTTTAAAAATCCGTGAATCTTACCTTTAACCACTTTCGATATCAAATGAAATCAATTTAACAAAGTAACGAAAGTACTGATGATATACAAAATAAGTTCATTATGTACCACCCGAGCATTTTAGAATAAAAGCTACGTCATGGAAAGTGCTTTAGTATTTAACTGTCACAAAGAATTTGGTTAAAAACTTTGAAAAACGAACCGAGTGTATAAACTACGACGAAATCTCATTTTACTATTATCGGCGTCTCTGAAACTCACCTCGAAGGGACACCTCACAGTCATTACAACTTACCGGTTCAATTTAAATATACAAATAGGATAGATCGTGAAAAGGGGGTTTTTTCTTTACATATCAAATAACTGTAGATACAAGTGGAAGAAAGATTTATGCAAAAGCACAGAACAATTACAGTCCTGTTTGTTGAAATTGGAAGGAAGATAAGGGCAAAAATTGTGGATTGTTGGTGTTTTTTTTACAGGCAACTACTTCTATCGATAACTTCATTAAGGAAGTGGGACCAGTATTTGATATAATAACTAGTGAAAACAAACTGTGTTTATAATGGGAGATTTCATTCACAACATTGACTTCTTGAAAGAAAGTACTCATAAGCCACTCATGAATATAATAGTTTTTATTTATTCTTTATCTCTTATGCCCCTTGTATCTTTAAGCCACACGCTCACAGATCAAGTGCAACTATTATTGACAACATTTTACAAACAGTTACGATCAACCAATCTGCAATATTAGTAACATATATAAGTGGATCATCTTCCTACTGTATTAACAACCAGTCTGGGATTAAAGAAAAGTGTCTCAAATACTGCTCATTGTTATAAACAAGTTTATAGTGATTGAAATATAAATCACCTAAGAAGTAAACTATTCACAATAAATTGGTCTGAGTTTCTTAAGATACAAATTGTAAATGTTAATTAAAACATATTTGCAGATATTTTACAAAATTATGTGATGAATGCATTCCATTGAAAAAATGTTCTACAACAGGAAGAAAGCACCAATAATCCCCTTGGATAACAAAGGGATCCTTAAGAGTATAATAAAAATAAACAAACGTAGAGGGATTATCTTAAGCTTCCAGGTGATGTCCCATTCAAAACCTACAGAAGAAATTGAACAGAGTCTTTACGTAGGTCAAAACGCCAATTTTTACTCATAAAAATTCCAACAACCATAAATAACATGCAAAAAACATGGAAAATTATTAACAGTATAATTGGACGTGGCAAAAATGCCAATATACAAAGAAAAATTTTTTAAAACTAGTAACCCCTACCGGTGAGATAAGAACTGATCCTCAAGAAAGTGCCGATATTTCAATGACTTTCTTTGTCACATTGGCCCTAAACTAGCTTCTCAAATCCAAATACCGGAAAGATTACCATGAATAATTTACAAAACCCTTTCCATATAGTAATTTTTCTTGTATCACCAATATGGAGAATACGCGTCATTAAAATAATTAATACCTTGATGTAACAAGAGCCCCGGGCATGATAACATAACCAATTATATTATACAAAAGAGTTTGCAAAAGAGATAAGCAAACCTTTAACTGCTATTTTTAATTTATAATCAATTCCACAGGTATTTGTTTCCAGATTCTTAAGATTGGCAAAGAAAAAGGGGAAAATGGTGATTCCTATTTTTAAAAAGGATGACCGGGAGGTATATTCAAATTATCGACCAATTTCAGTGCTACCTAACCAACCATGTTTTTCAAAAATATTAGAAGCTGTCCTTTAACAATGTATACCAATGATAGACATAAATATTTTAAATAATAAACAATTTGGCTTTAGAATCAAACATTCCACTTACATGGCAATTACTGAATTAGTTGACCAAAATTAGTTGCGCTTTTTGAAAAAAATGAAACAACTGTTTGGTATTTTTTTGGATCTATAAAAGCTTTTGATAACATAAATAGGAGATTTTTGCTTCACAAATTAGAGTATTACGGATTCAAGGGGAATTGCACTTGATGGTTCAACATCAAACGGTATTTGAGCAACGAAACAGTACTGTATTCCATATTATTAAATCAGTCTACAGAATATAATCTGTGGAGTTCCGCAAGGATCGGTATTAGGTCCTCTTCTATTTATTTTATATGTAAATGACATTATTAATACTTCTTCCGAACTTGACTTCATTATCTTGCTGATGACACCAGTCTTAATCCACATTCCAACAGAGATTCTTGCTAGTAAAATGGATTTTATCATGGTGAGCTCACAGAAATAACAAATGGTTCAAAGCGAATAAGTTGTCAATAAATGCCTTAGTAAAAACACATTATTGATAATGGGTAAAAAGTCAAAAACAAATGGTTTAATAGTAGACACGTGTTTAGATGGTCAAATCTTGAACGTTTGACAATACAAAGTTCCTAGGTGTCTTGATCGATGAAAACCTGACATGGAAACACCATATCGATGCTACATCAAAAGTTATTTCTTTTCTCTCGAATATTGGCTAATTAACAAGTTGAAACATTTTGTACCGAACGTATTTTGAGATCCTTTAGTGCACATTATCTCACCCTTATACCTAATTATGGGTGTACTTGCCTGGGGTACCGCATGTAAAACCTACTTAGAAAAAATATTTAACTACAGAAACGTGCTTTGAGATTATATCTAATAACCACTATAGGTGCCACTCTGGACCCTTGTTTTGTCAATACAATTATTAAATGTTTATGACATATATAATCTGAATGGGGCGTATTCATTGCATAGCCCAGCAGCTACACTGTTACAAATGTTTTTGGATAATTATTTCTCTAGAAGGGCTAATGTTCATGACCACAAAACACGATATGCCAATAAACCAGAATTATAACCTTAAAAAAAATAAAAACAGATTTTGCATCAAAAGTGTTAAAGTCAAGAGCTATTCTTTGGAATCCTTTAACCAAGCAGCATTAAAAATATCTAAAGAATACTATCAATTTAGAACCCATTATCAAAATCAATTAATTGAAAAATTATGATATGTTCTTGTGGAGGCTTTGGATGTGTGATCTTTTTGAATTTAACTTTGCTAACCATTATGGTTTTGTCGTGTATTTTTCTTGCATGTTTTCACACACCAATCCTTGGCAACTCGCGGCGGGGTCTGGGGGGGGGGGGGGGGGGGGTTGCTGGTATTGGTGGTTGGTGATGGTAGGGGGGGGGGGGTGTGTTGTGGGTGTTTACCGTATGTGTGCTGATGGTTTGCGGTGTGATTTCTTCTTCTTGTTCTCCGTAACTCTATTTATTTTTCGTTTAGGAGGTGTCCGTTTACAGGCCTTTTTGGCCTTTTGTTCACCTCTTCCAGGTTGTTTGTATGTTTTTTATATTGTACATATATTTTTGCCATTGAAATAAGATTTGAATTTAAAATTTGAAAAAACTACGCTGAAGTCACGGATGCATCCATGATTTGTGATGAACCCTCCGGTAACAATGTTTAAATATCCCCCTAAGTGTATTCAATTTCAACATTTTAAATACTGACTCAGATTTCCAAGGATGCCGCCTCAGTTTTCTAAAAAATCAATGCATGGTTTTCACATATCCATATGCTTGGTCCATATATAATCACTGTGTGAAATAGGCAAAGTGCAAATCAATGTCCTTTTGGAAATTCGCACCTTTGTAACAACAAATTTCCGATCCGGAAATTCGGTTATACATCGATTTATGGAACCAGCCCTGCAGTTATCATAATCCCAGTTAATCTTGACTCATTGTTTTGCCTTAATTTTGTTTTTGCTCTGAATAGC
>JAMKCH010014693.1:0-48993 GCA_023653785.1 Ophioderma brevispina
ACAGCCCCCCCGTAAGAGGATACAATGCTTGTGGTTAGCCCAGGAAATCAACGCCAAACGACGGCGGATAAACGGCCCCCGAAAATCAACGCCGATGACGGCGGATAAACTGCCACCCTGCCGCGCGCCCCTACGGGAGGAGACGCGGCATAAGGATTGGACGGAGACAAGTACCGCCCCCCCCCCCCCGCGTAACAAAGTCACACACGGTAAAAGAATTTTTCCAAAGTCATTTTTCATTTCACATATTTTATTAGGATACAAAATCATCAGAATAAATAATAGACACACTCCCATAGAACTGGTTTTATTGATAGTATGAAACAAAGAAACAGAAACAGCTCACAAGAAGCAAGGCATCCAAAGCACTCAACCGTGCGGCAATGGCTGCCTTTGTTTACCTATTTTACCGCTACACACGAATCACATGACCGCACGGCGGCAAAAAAGGATACACAATAAAACCTCTCCGACGGGTGTAAAAGTCGCCGTTTTATTCCGTCCGAATGAGAGCTTATAATCCCGGGTTAACAAATATAATCAGTAATATATCCAATAGGATTGGTATCTAGTAGGAGTATTCCGTATTGATACGACAACAGTCAGTATCAAGATCTCAGATAATTTGGCTTGCTAATCACAGAGCTGCGATGTACACGCGTCCCGTTTGTATGGCGGCCAAACGGAATTGAGGAAGAGTGGATGGTCGACAGTGTGGTGGACCCTGGGGTCACTGGTCGAGTCCATTTCTCTTTTTAGAGGGGTGCTAAAATGGTATTTTTTGGGGCATTTCACTTCTCAGAATGAAAATGGATATATTTCAGTCAACATTGGTGTAAAGTGAAACAGTTCAGTGTATGATTTGGGTAGTTTCCATTTGTTCAGAAGCCGCAACAGTAATTAATAACAGTAATACTTGTAGTATAGTGATTGATTAATAGGGCCTCAGTGATGTCCCAATATAATTCATAGTACTTGTGTGTCCCTATTCAATGTATCACTGCCATTCTCTATATGTGTTGCCCATTGAGTCCTAATCCGCTTTTCCCTATGGGCTTTTAAATTGTTGAGGAGCTCAGTGAAAACACTCTCTCCACTCAAAAACTGCAAACGTTTGGGGGGATATATCCCCACCCCCCGGGATTTACGCGCCTCATGGATGGAGTGGTTAATGAAATTCCACATGACATGGTATAGTTTTCACTATTTTCGAGTAAAATGCGTATAGTCACCTTTCCTGTCGTTCTCTGCCCGGTATAATAACTTTCTGCCGGGTATAGTGTTTTTTTTGACCGGTATGTAAGGACAAAATCGCCGGATAGGAATTAAGGGAACGCCCTCTATAGTTTTCCTTGAGAACGCGTGAACTTGAAAACGTTTTGCCTCAAATAAAGCGACATATTCAAAATTTACCTTTTGCTGGTTTTCAAAAAATCCCACTTTACATAAATTCCCCAAAAGTTCGTTTTATGTCAGTTAATAATATGCAGGCTTCATGGGTAATTGTGGAATTTTCATATTTGAACCCCCCCCCCCCCCCCCCCCCCCCAAGAACACAATGCCGCGTTGCAAGTATGTGCGCTATAATTATTTAGTACATATTATGCTCATGGTGAGTGCCGTTTCTGGTTTCTTGGGGTGGAAAGACCTCATTTTTGTATATTTGTTTTCTGGAGAAGAAATAAAAGAATAATTTCAAAATTGCCAAAAACAACAACGAACTTTTTACATACAAACCATAACCACATCAACATGTGGTAAGGCATGCTATTCTACCAAGGGCTCTGTTCAGTAGCCTTGGATGAGCATGCATGTCCTGGGTATATAAATCCTACTAAACTACAGGGGAGTGTTTCTCAATAAAATGAGTTATTGAACTGGCGCCATGGAAATGTTAAATTTTATTAGCTCATATTGTAGTTAACTTGCTCTGAATATAAATAGCGCGGTCATGGTCCATTGTGTTGTATTCCAAAGTCTGCTTGGTGTGAGACGGTTTATAATCCAAATCTTATGCAGCATTCAGCTAATAGGTATTGGGTTTTGTATAAAAGGGACTGCTCGGTGTAGCCTCTTTGTATTATGAAGGACAAAAGGTCCTATCTTAATGGGATCACTTACAGCTCCATAACAAAGGGCCGCTATGCAACATCTTCCTGTTTCTTCAATAAGTAATAAATGGTCATGAAATTGGAGCATGCTCCAAAGAGGTTCGAAAAAGATAGAGAGTTAAAGCGTTACGTCTCATCTTTAGAAATTCATGCTCGCATGTTTTGTGCCGACCACAAAGAAAACATAGGTAACCGAACAATAGAAAGCAATGGCTGCCTCCGCTTCTTTGTATAATACAACTAATCAAAGAGGTAAGGTAGTGATACAAATTTGAGTATGTTGTTAGAGGTGGCCAGGTAATAATAGTGTACCTGATCTATTGTGCCAGAACTCCTTTTTTTTTTTCTTCCCATAATGATGCAATGCGCGCTTAGGTGAAAAGATGTATTCCTTGAGGCGGTTATTTACAATCAAGACGACTGACGTGTCATTTCATTCGTTTGTGGCCATGGGTAGGACAAAATTTGACCACCCAATACCCCAACATCCAACACTGATATTTTGCCCTATGTTTTGTATCGAATTGACATGTGGTGATACAAGCAACCAAACTAATATTATTCCGTGCAATATTTCAAATGTCAGCGCCCGCACTGGAACGAACTGGTTTGAATGGGCTTCCACCCGGCCTGGCATCTCTAAGCTTTGCTTTTTCAGAGAGCATGCCCCTTGAAATTTCTCAGACTTTCTCATTTTTTCTTGATACAAGGTATTTGTTGTTGGGATAAAAAGCACCTTGCGTACAAGCGTACATGATAAAGTAGTTGTCAAACACAACTCAATTGATGGTGAAATATAACCTTTATGATATAGAGGGCCCGCCTTCTTCGCCTCCTCCTTTCCGGCGATGTCCTTTTTGGAAGCTCGGTGTAGTCCGACGTACTCATAGGCCGGAACAGATGGTGAACTAGGGCACGGCAATTGATTCAGTTGAATCTTCACGCAACATTAGTCTCACGCTTGATTCCGTTATCGTCTATGGAGCCCCGTACTGTGGCTCCCGCCGGACTATATCTGCTTTCACACCGGTATAGTATTTTTTGGACAGGTATAGTAATTGTGTGCGCTGGCCATCTCCAGGGAAAAATTAATAAATACCCATCCTTGTCTACCTGGAGAAGTAGTTAAAATTTCAAAAAAACAAATGTAAATTGTGTATGTAAATATGCCGTTCTGATGCTATCCGCTAGGAAGCGATGGACACCTTTCGAACCTAACACCTATAGATGATATCTATCGCTCCTCTACCAACCCAGTCTTGTGGCTCAGTGGTTAGAGCGCCGTCACTAGTAATACGGAGGTCGCCGGTTCGAATCCGGCCAAGCGCATATGGGTTTTTTTTCAACACTTGTGTGCGCTGGCATCTCCAGGGAAAAATTAATAAATATCCTACAGGCATAGTAATTTTTGGACCGGTGTATACTCTTTACCGGTTTTGTTGTAGAAGTAATTATGGTCCGGCGTACTCATGGTCCGGCTACAACGGTAAGGAATACAACATTCACGCAACATTAGTTTCACGCTTTATTCCGTTATCGTTTTTGTTGAAGATATTTTACTTATAATTATATTACACAATAGACCGTTTTATTGAAACTGATATGTTTTGTCTAGAAGAAATCAATACCAACTGAAATTGCATGTGTGAATTGTGCAAGCTGTATGTAAAGTTAACCACAAAATGGTTAAAGGTATAAAGCCAGATTTTGGAAAATTTTCATTTTAGTTAAGCAGATAGTGACATATATTGTAAGAATTGTGCATTTCTTATAAAAGCATGAACCTTGGCATAAATGTTTAAAATTAAATACTGGTTATTTTAAGATATGGAACCACGTCACCGTCAATCATCTTCAAGGTCAAACAAGGTCATTTGGGGTCATCTGAGGTCATTTACCTTTCTGTTGATAAATACATTATTTTTATGCATTTTAATACCCTAATTTGGTACCCTGAGTTGACATATTGTTGTATATTATTAATACTGACATGATAATTAAATTAAAATATACTCCTGTACAAAAAATCCCCATGTTCACATTTAGTGGGCCTATACGTATAAAATGTTCTACTTACATTAACAGTGTGTATGGGGTCAGTTTTTCCTTGATACCTGAGGTGAATAAAAACTCTCAATCTTTTCTGTCCTTACTAATATAAGATCTTTCATCCTGTGTAAGACCCAAATTCTTTTGTTTGAATTGCAAAGGAATTCCTACTAGGATGACAGTGTTTTAAGACTTACAATCATTGAAGCAAAGAAATGCATAGGGGTATATTAACCAGTTATAATGCGAATGATCAGTTTCCTCCACTTATGATGACCCTTGTGTTTTAACTACACCTGCAATTTCATTCAAGGTTGAGACTTTGACATGTTTTTATAGATATCTGTGCAATAGCATAAATTATACAATTGGGATAAATTTGCTGATTTATGGTTGCGCACGAACCAGCCCATTGTACTCAATTTGAGTGCTTCTGCTCATAAAATTCAAGATTCCTTAAAATGTTAACTACCATAGTGTAAAATTATAAAATATATTAATATTAATGTGGCTTTTGGTGATTAAAATGTGATTTGACTTGTAGCATTGTCAGAAATGTATCCCCAGTGAGTGTGCCCCCTCCCAATTTACCTCGAAAAAGTTTAGATATTTATATGATCTGAACCGTTGGCCCTAGTAATCCATGTGTACAAAACCTCACGTGCAAATTTGGTCGTATCTGTAAGAAATTTGCAATTTGTATTTTCTGTCCATAGACTGACAGAAATTACAGCACAATAGCCTATGGGATCATGGCAAACAAGCATTTGCTCAAAACACAAAACCACAAGCTCGAGATCAACTCAAATTTTGTGAATAAGCTTTACTGTGTGAATAAAATGGAAGGTGCTGCTCTCTAAATGTAAACGAGTGAAAATTTCACTCCTTAAAAGAATGAAACTCTTGCAAACCACTCCAAAACAAGTGGTTTGTACTTAAAAAGAGGGAATTTCCACTCAAAAGAGCACAGATCACTCCAAAAAGAGTGGATTTCCACTCGTTTGAGGAGTTAAATGATGGACAACACTTTTGAGGAGTTAAACGAAGGACAAACCGATAACGAGTGGAAATCCACTCTTTTTGGAGTGATTTTCACTCTTGAGTGGAAATTTGCTCCTTTTAAGTACAAACACTCATTTTTGAGTGGTTTGTAAGAGTTTCTCACTCTTTTGGGGATTGAAATTTTCACTCATTTACATTTAGAGAGTGGAATCACAAAATTCACCTTTAATGTATTAAGCTTAAAGAGATAAGAGGACATTTTCAGCAAAATATGCCCCCCCCCCATTTTTTTAAACAATTATACCAATATATTAATCAAACCTGGAGGGAATAAGCCGAAAAGCCATCTTCATGTAATAATATGCTTTGGTATTTTCTGTCGTGCATGGTGACAGATAACCGAGTATGCTTGTTTCTGAGGCCAATCAGGACAGCAGGCAAGTTCAAAACTTATTTCTTTGGTTTTCTTTTCTTTGTTCAATAAATCTTCGAAATGTGCTCGGTTGGTATTCTAACAAAGTGCAAATTTACAGAGATTTGTATCCTCAGAAAATCTCCTTGTGTCCCTTTGAATGAAGAAGACCGTTTTTTGATTAAGTCGAAATGTATGTCACAAATAGATCCAGGAAAATGTTTATAATGTGTTAGAGTTATTCAACCTTGTGGTTCCTGGTCAAATTTTAATAAACAAGAGGAGCATATAGGCCCTAGTGTTTTTTTTATACTATTTTTTTTCAAAAACAATGCACCATTTGTGGTTTTTAATGAAAAATCCCAAATCAAAACTAAGTGTTCCATACATTGCAATTCGGAGGACAGCTTTGTAAGACTCTACTTGGCTAGTTCTTCTGCATGTTTTATGTTATTGTGACTATTTGATCTTCCCAGCACAAATTTTGCTGTACTTAAAGGTGGCTTGTTCCAGTTTCTGTCGATCCATCGTGTTTTCTACTTAAAGCGGCACTGCAACATTTTCCGACAATATGAATTTCTTTCAATGTTCTCTCAAATGATAGTCAGGCCATGGGAAAACAATATATATTTTACACATAAAAATAACATACCCCTAAGCCATAGGCATTGATTTGAGGATAAAGACATCCAAGTAATGTTGTAGGCCAAATTTTAAATTTTCCATAACTTAATCAACAAATTGTTCTATTACATGAAATATTTTTGACTCGTACTCACTGATAGTAAAACCCACAAAGGGTTACAGACCGATCAAACCAGGGGGTGAAAAGGCCCATTCACAACCAGTCGTCCGGCTGGGCGCTGACATTTTGAATATTGCACGGAATAATTATTAGTTGGGTGCTTTTTACACACATAAGTCAATTCAATACAAACAACCGGCAAAATATCAGTTGTTGGATGTGGGGTGATATTGGGTGGTTAAATTTGGTCCTACCATGGCCAAACAAACGAATTGAAATGAAACGTCAGTCGTCTTGATTAAATAAACGCCTCAAGGTACATCTTTTCACCTAAGCGCGCCGAAGCACCTAAGCGAGTGAGTATCTGAGCACAATGATCCAGGTGCACTATATTAAAACTGGCCACCTCTAACACTACATCAATTTGTATCATACCGTTAGTGTATATGCAAAGAGGCACTTCTTCCACATACTGTGGAAGAAGCGGAGGCAGCCCATTGCTTTCTATTTGTTGGACTCTATGTTTTCTTTGTGGTTGGCAAAACATGCGGGACGATGAATTTTTCTAAAGCGGACGTACGTTTTGGCTATCTATCTATATAGAAACTTGGACTCAACAGTGTACTAGCGTGGGAAACTGCATACGGCGTGCGTGTTCTTGTGTTAAACCCATATCGTCGTCTGCTGGATTTCGCGTCGCATTTCGGGTGAGGGCTTTGTAATAAGAAGGCCTTACAACCAGCACAAATATTGACGTTTGAAAAAATCTTGAGGCGCACTATTTTTCAATTGTGCCAGAGTCTCTTTAGAGGCAAGCCTGGGTTATTGATACACTCATCACAAGTATCATGGAAAACAAACTGTGGTATTGGTTGGTATATAGAAGTGATAATGCACTTGTATTGCAACGTACTATTCTTTTACACTGGGCAACATTAATGGTTACACCAAAACTAGTAGTATTTGCCACTCTATCTTGGAAAAGAAATGGATTAAAGACTGAAAATCTCAGGACGGACAATGAGCAGATACAGCCTTTCATCGAGAGTGATACAATTTCCAGGTACGTCGGGGCAAAAAACGATCGGAATGATATTATGTGATTTTGAGCTTATTTGTTTTGGATAATTTTTAAGAACTTTTAAACATCAAATAGTGTCATTAAGGAAATTGCCACCCCAATTTAACGCCTCTGTAAGTGACTAAGCCGAAAACTGGTGTGTTAGGGTTGGGGTTTAAAATTGCCTAGTGAAATATGATCTTACCCTGTATCAGTCAAATTTGACTGGAAAACCTGGTAAATTGCCGAATATCGTCATATTTGCCAAGACTTTGGTCACATTTACCCACCCCCCAGGTTGTGAGTCAATTTTGACTGAAAACAGGGTAGGATACTCATTTACTCGACACCGAGTCAAAAGGACGATTGCATTTTAAGAGAATGTCTATGGCACTCTGACTCTCCCATAACCTGTATTGTTATTAGATAACGGTCAGAGGAAGAAATATAAAGTGCGCCCAATGCTGACATGACACATGTTTAAAAGTGCTTAATAGGAGCACCCGTAGGTGGATGTGTAGACAAAATTTGGTCAACCTTATAGACTCAATATCCTATTATCAGGCACAGTTGAGAACATGGTTAGAATTCAAGGTGTCTCTTTATAAGTTTACGAACTCATGGTTTTGATAAATGCCTTTCTTATGGACGACGGCACAAGAGATGACTTGTAGAAAACCGTCTTCATGCAGAATTGTTGAAATTTTGTACGTGCCATGCATCCCAATATTCTCAAATAAATGATAGAAAAAAAACCGCAGGGTGTCCAAGGCTTATTATATTCGCCGAAACCAAACTGGCTCAATGCGCCCATTGGATTACAGTTTTATTCTGTGTCGTACATTTGTAATCCAAGGGATGCAATGCGCCGTTTCGTTTTGTTTCGTCGAATATAATAAGCCGTGTCCCCCCAAAAAATCCATGAAGATTAATTTTGACATCAATTTAAAAATATTTGGCAGAGATATGTGCATAAAAGGGTCAAAGGTCACATGGAGGTCTTTAGTACACAATAGAAAGAGTCTTGGCGTCAGTGATTCTTTGAATGCAGTTAATTCAGTCAATATAAGCATCAAAGAATGGAACTAGGGGGCGATTATAAGAGAATTCACATGAATTCAAGGGATACGAGTAGAAAAATGAAATACCTTACCACTGATATGACCCTTGACCTAGATCTGATTACACAGTGTGTTGTTTACTTTCCTTTGCCATTATAATGTAATTCTCTGAGGACCACCACCTTCTCTTAGTAAACTGTCTTTGATTGGTATTATTTCAAATTGTAGCATTTGAGGATATTAGGCCTAAGCTTAATGCCTTTTATTTATAAAACACCTTTTATATTCATTAAACCCCTTTTACTATACAGTAAAACATATTTTCAAGTTTAATGGTCTCTCATGACATATTGTGGCTATTTTAGGACCTAGTCTGCATCATTTATTTGACTCATGACCTTTTGTGACCTTAGGTGACATTGAACTTCACCTGTGCAGGTGGTTCCATATCCATTGTTTTCCCCATTAATTATCTACCTCTTCTGCCAACCTTTTGCTGCTTTATCCCGACACCTGCACACTTGTTCCACTTCTATCTCTGCCTTCATAGTTCATTATATTATGTTATATAGACCTCTATTTGTGAATTAAAAATCATTATTTTATTCTCTATGAGAAGAAAGATTTCTCACGGGAAAACTGAGTACTTTCTTTATAATGGAATTACCCTAGTGCTATATTGAGATCATGCACCTGGTGTTTACAACAAGATAGAAATTGTGCAAGAGGTGAATGGAATTCCCCAAGATGCTAAATTTAGAAAATGAATCAAATTGTTTATGTTTTGAGATCAAAACAGATTGCAAAATTCGGTAGTTTCCTATGATGTAATGAAGGTAAGATGATGCAATGCAGATGATATCATTTATGTTATTTCTAATTGGGTATAGTAAGGTTATGTTTATGCATGATGATGTGGTAATATCTATTTTTAGGTATTAGGAAAATACCAGCTTGTGCAGGCTATATATTTCTCAGCTCCGCTGTCATCTTTGAGGCCAAAAGTGCTTCAGTTTTTGGAATCAAAAAAGGATTCCAGTTTGTGTTCCTAAGAGTGGTCATTTAATTACAACAGACGGACATTTGGTGGTGATACTTGGATGGTACTGCAGAATATTAACATCGTCGAGGGAAAACCCCGATATCTTGGCCTGCTGGACAAAATTTATCTTCAGGAATGAGAAGATTCCCATGGAATATACCCGTGGATTTTATAAGAACTGCACTGTCATTTTTGGAGTCTTCGCTGTGAGGGCATATCATCGTTGAACTGCAACGCTTCTTTTAACTCTGGACATTAGTGGACATTAACAAGTATGCAATATTATTGTATTGTTATTGTGTTTTGGACAAATTCTTGAACCAATCTGATTAAAATTATTAAATCAGCGTTATTATATAAAATTTTAGATCATTTGTGCGCAAGGCTCATTTATTTGTGAAGGGTATTTCTGACCTTTGACGTTCACGAGACGTCGTAACAAAAAGGGGGAGAGAGGGAGTGAGCGAGAGAGAGAGAGAGAGAGAGTGAGAGTGTGAGAGAGAGAGAGAGAGAAAGAGAAAAAATACGCCAAACATTTTTCCAGAGCCAGTAAACAAATAAAATCAAAGTTCACCCATTTTACCAGAGAAACGAATTTTATACACTTGACAAACTTGTCTGATCTTCTCAATTATATTTTGTTGGCAGATTGATGCATGACTTGGTGAAGACTTTCCAGTCTAGCGCATTTAAAATTTTAAAAATAAAACTAAAAACAAACAAACAGAATGGGAGAAATTTCTTGATGAACGTTAGGAAATTGTTGTCATTGCGTTATCTTATCTTTCTCGACAAACTAGTGTTAAATTAGTGCAAAAAAGCACAAGCTAAGAAAAAGACAACACCAGATAACATGATTGTTTATGGAAATGATAATAATTTCATGTCCACTTAATGATACATTCGTTATATCCCATGCATGTTTTCGTAATGCATGAGCAAACAGGGGATAACTAATAATATCAGATTTAGTATACAAAGGTCGTTAGAATTGACAATGGCCTGATGTGGTTGGAAGACTTCCCCCCTCAAGAGTTTGAGAATGAAAAAATAAATGAAGCCACTTACCTTCGGCCAAACGGGCCAAATGCGTCATCCATTAGTTGGAGTGTAAGAATACAATGGTACAATTCGCCTAAGTGGGCTACGGAGGCATCGATCCAAGAGGGCACATTTCCAAGTCGTCCTGCAGAGGGGTAAAAATTAGTAAATCGGCCCGGGGATTTGCTCTCAATAACGTATGATTTGAAAAAATGCGTGAGTAGCGCGCGAAATTGCCGATTTAGGGCCGACTTTAATTTTGCCAAAATTTGGGCTGAAATGCCCCGAAAAAGAGGGATAACATGGCAACATTTGGCCCATTCGTCACGCGTTTTCGACTTGCAACCCACCCACGGCCCCCCCCACCACCCATCTCCACACACCCCAACAAACCCCCCCCCCCACGGTCGGTACGCCATTGAATTCGCTTGAGTATACATGGCATATGAAGAACTGTGTTTGTACGAAACATTACGGTGAATTAAAATAAGACCACAGTGTTTTTACCATTGACACCTTGCCGCGTCTATGGCAAGCCCAATGTATAGATTCGATAACACTGTTTATCGCCGATAAACACTGTTTTCAAGTGAAAAAACATGTTTTGCGACTGATAAACATTGTTGGTCGACGAAAAAAACATTTTTCGATTGATAAACTGTGTTTATCGATAGCGGGTTTATCAACATAGAAAACATTGTTTTTCGATGAAAACTTGTTTTTCGATAAACAGGGTTTATCGATAAAACAGTGTTTTTCGAAAAACAATGGTTTCCAACTGATAAACTGTGTATCATAAACAGAGTTTATCAAATCGAAAAACATTGTTTATCGCTGTGGAAAAACCTGTGTTTTTAGAATAAACAGGGTTTATCGATAAACAGTTGTTTTTTGAAAAACAATGTTTTCAACCGATAAAAAGGTAACCTGAGTCAATCAAGAAAAGATTATGGTATGTGTGCGCTTATTCCGTTAATGTGTTATCGAAAAACAGAGTTTATCGAAAAAAAACATTGTTTTTCGAAAAACAAAGTTTATCGAGTGAAAAACATAGTTTTCGAAAAACATTGTTTATCGAATCGAAAACATTGTTTATCGGCGAAAACATAGTTTTAGATAGACTGAGTTTATCGCTAAAACATTTTTATCGATAAACTTTGTTTTTCGATCGAAAAAAACTAGTTTTTTTCAATAACTTTGTGTTTCGATCGAAAAACAGTGTTTATCGGCGATAACAGTGTTTATCGAATTACTAGACATTGAGCTTGCCATATGCGTCTCTGTTTATGTTTTAGGGCATGAACCTCTTCACCGTTCTCTCTCTCTCTCAACCGCTCGCTCCTCTCTTCTCTCTCTTGTGAAGTGAATGAGTACATGTGTCATGTTATGTGTGCAAGCGCGCGAGTTTGGGGTGTGTAAACTGGATGTTGTTGTGTGTGTGTGTGTGTGGGTGTGTGTTGTGTGGGAGGGGGTGTCCAGAGGGGGTTGGAGCGGGATTAGGGCATGTCGTATGATTGGAAGATAGAGGAAAATTATTACATTTGAAGCCACTCAGATAACAATCGCTGTCACTGTTGGCAAAAAACAACACATGAAGAAAGACAAGTTATACACATTTTTCTGAACTGGTTCTTTTATTGCCTCACTAAATAAATAATGAGTTTAAAATCTGCGATGAGCAACGTTGTTTAGACCGTGTCATGGAAAACTATCCAATGTGACCGATACCGCTTAGATCCATAATACCAAAGAGAGGAGGCATTGGTAAATAGGTATCGCATTTGGTTGGGAATCATAGGAGGTACAACATCATCGCAGAGTGCAATAGTTTGCTGATAATGTGCCTTATCCGTGAGCAATCATTGGACTTTGTAGTGTTTTATGCACATGATACAGTGACCACCCATCCTTCCCTTTTAGTATATCACTCTTGGTACTTCATACAGACTCAAAGAAAGAGTGGGACTTCATATGGCATAGTGGACCCCCTGCCAATTTTTACCCTCTTGAGCGTTTTCATAACAATAAAACTTTGCATGATTTAAGGCATGCTTTTATGGCTTGGCGACATCTTTTGATTTTTACGTAGCCAGTCTGCGATAGGAACCTGGTTTAACTTGAGGTAATGTTCTCCAGAAAATGAGTATCTGAAAAACTGTTTTGGCGTTTCATGATGTGAACAAGCTTATGGAGAGTTCAATTGTACATTTTCTTTGAACGTGTCTTTCTTGTTCTCAAATTCCGTCATCGTTGTCTGTCACCTTAATGGGGTTAAAATGATGAATTCAGTGATGTTTCATGTTTTCTTGGACATATAAGGTACTACGACATGTTACTACCACTCTCACCCATTGGTAAAACGTGTTACAAATAGGCTTGGTAACATACATGTATGTCAAATTTTAATTTCTCTATAGTAGGGGTTAAATGAGAATCCCATTATAGAAGTTTGGGGAAGAATGTTTGAAGATGTTTTTTCTCTATTGAAGGTCTGAATCATAATTTTGGGTCCAACCCTCTGGGAAATGTTGGGAAACTTTGTAAAATAAGGGGTAAATTAGTAACGGGGTAAATTTGAAATCAAGTCAAAATGTGTTTCAATGGTCACCAATGTATTTGTCTCATTATAAGGATTAAGGGGTTTGACGTGTTGTATCGATCTACTCGATAAAAATTTTCCAGAATTCACATATATGGTATATATTAAAGTCGGTTCTGATTAAGAATCTGAAATAAAAAGGGGGGTCACCGACTTTGTTTTTGTGAGCTATAGCCAAAACAAAAAGGTATGTTGTCACTTTTAAAACCACGCAAGTCTATGGAAAAGTCAAATTTGACGTTTAGATCGCTTACAAATAAAAACTTCTCGATAAAATTTTGTAATTTCTAAATATGTTGAGGTCCCGATGTCGTTCTTTGTCAAAATTTTGAAATAAAAATTGAGGGTCACCGACGTACTTTTTCCATTACACGCTGAAAACCCACTGAAATTCGACACTTTTTTTCAATGGGCGTCTTGTGGGCGCAAGAAAAAATCCGCGCCCATTCGGCATCCACAAAGCAGGAATGCGGGCGTAGAGATGCGCGATTTTAATAAACGCAAACAAGCGCACAGTTATTCGCGGCATTTGCGCATGATACCTTCGCAGCTCAAACTAAATTCTTCATTTGTCCATGACTCTCCAACAGAATGCCTGAAGGTGTGCAGCTTGCGCGTACACAAATCACACGTCAAACCCTTAACAAGGCTGGTCTCGAACCACCAAGTGCCCCGGCTCGTCCCGCGGTAATTAAAGGAGAAAGCGCCATAACTTGAAGATCACGGAGGATTGTGATGGAACCAGAAAGGCTCCTACCATAGCAGGTTCAATACCTTAGATGACCCCAGAAGACCTTGGGAAAAATCTAGTATCAAAGGTTGACTATACCCATCCAATTTTTATGACGCAATATGACCATTTGTGGGTTTGTGACCTTGGATGGCCCCACATGACCTTGATTGACATGACTTCAAAATTTTCAGCACTGAATCTTGACCACAACCCTCCCAAGTTTCATGACCATAAAACAACGATTTGCCAGTGATTTGACATCGGATGACCCCAGATGACCCAGAAATGACCTGGAAAAAATTGGATCACAATTTTGCGTGCCCACAATTTCATTTCATACAAGTGATTGACCTTGATGACCCTGCGTGACCTTGAAATGACCTTAAAAATTTTTAAATTCATGAATTTGGATAAAAAGTGAAGGAGTTTAATCATCCTACCACATGTTTAGGGATTTGACCTTGAATGACCCCATATGACCTTGAAATGACCTTCGAATTTTTGGCACCGAATGTTGAGCACACCCACCAATTTTCATCATCCTACCACATGTTTAGGGATTTGACCTTGAATGACCCCATATGACCTTGAATGAAATTCAAAATTTTTGGCACCGAATGTTGAGCACACCCACCAAGTTTCATCATCCTACCACATGTTTAGGGATTTGACCTTGAATGACCCCATATGACCTTGAAATGACATTCAAAATTTTTGGCACCGAATGTTGAGCACACCCACCAAGTTTCATCATCCTACCACAATTGACAAGATTTAAAGCAATTTTTGACCACATTTGACCTTTGACCCATGGCACATGACCCATCTCCGAACTCATCCGCTGCCTACTTAAGTGACATCCATGGTGCAAAGATGGACACCCACACTTGCTTAGATCAAAAGATATCATGTTGACAAGGTTTATTATAGCAATTTAGCCCTATTTTTACCATATTTTTTACCTCATTTGACCTTTGACCCATGACACATGACCCACTTTGGATCCCACCCAGGGCCTACTCGAGATACATCTATGTTGCGAAAATGGACATCCACACTTGATTAGTTCCAAAGATATCGCGTGGGACGCACACTCGTATAGCAATTTAGCCCTATTTTGACCATATTTTTGACCTCATTTGACCTTTGACCCATGACACATGACCCACTTTGGATCCCACCCAGCGCCTACTCGAGATACATCTATGTTGTGAATATGGACATCCACACTTGCTTAGTTCCAAAGTATCGCGTGGGACGCACACACGGACGAGGAGCATTTCTATAGTCCCCCTTCACCACAAAATTTGGCGGGGGACCAAAAGGCAGTATCCGGTCTATGTTATAGACCCTGTCTTTGAACCGTTTACAGCACCTATTTACTAATATTCATGTAACAACTTTACCTGCTGGTCTGGCACATTTGATTAGTCAGGTAGAACCTTCATGTCAGTTGAGTATGGACACATTTTTTTTGCTGAAAATGATAGATTGGGGTGTGTAGAATAAGAATCTGCTGGGTGCCAACTGGGCATCCTTGAGCATTTTGAGGAATCCAAGATGGCGTCGCCATAAATGATAATTATCTATTCAACCATATATTATAAAACTATGGAGTACTAGATATACTATAGGATCTAATGAACAATGTATGGCACTTGTAACATTAAGTCATACTTCAAATTTAAAATGGAAGCCAAATCCAATAATTTTAAAATATGCCCTATAACAGCAAATACCGGAGATAAAAATAGACGAGTACTTAGGCTATGTTGTTAGACACAATTAAATGTATTTCATTTCATTTCTTTTATTTATTATGTTACCTGGGTCATACAATCAATGTCAAACACTCCCTTGTAGCCCAGGGATCAAAACAAACCACATGAAAATGTAATACAAATTATTAATATACAATTGCACATAATGACTAAAAATACATACAAATTACACAACTTAAGTAAAAACTTATACAAACATAAATAGCAATTCATCTAATAAAATAAGCATTTTTAAACAATGACGGATTCAAAGGAAGTGGATTTTTTTATGGAGGTAGGCAAGTCATTCCAAGCTTTAGCTCCTCTGAACATAAAAGACCTTTTACCACTTTGAGTATGGACTTTGTTTAAAACAAGGTTACCAGAAGAAGATGATCGGAGGCCATAGTCATATGAATCATCACATTTTAAAAAAAATATTGCACAGATTTAATGGGACCAGCCCACGGATACATTTAAAAACATAGAGACAAGTGTGGAATTGGCGACGAGCAGAAAAGGTTTCCCAACTATATAAGGGATTCAAAAACTGCCCCAGTAGTTTTTGATGACGGTCCAGTTTGTTTAGCTGAGTTTGGGGAGCATTTGACCAGATAATGTCACAATAGTCTACTTTGGGTAAAACAATAGACTTGACACATGTATTTCTGATACTTTTAAAATTGTAACATGACGTCAATCAATATGACAGCCAAAACGTGAACATCTTCAAAAAATACTTGGCACAAATTAATAAGTATTACAGCCTTCAAATCGAAATCAATGTGTCAATGACATTAGAAATATACCTTTGATCCTAATCAATGTACAACATACATTTCAATTGTTTTAAATGCGCCAAAATCGAAATAAAACTAATATGGTGCAAAGTTGTCAAAATACCGTAGGAATTACATTTTTCACATATATTGCACTTAATTAATTTATAATTTGACCCATTTTTATTTATCGGATTACCTGGTATCACTTGGTTATGATCATAGGTACATTTCTAATTGTTTCATTGACACAATAATTTATACTTCAAGGTAATATTTAGACATTTGTGTCAAGTATTTTTTGAAGATATTCACGTTTTTGGCTGCCGTATTTATTGACGTCATGTTACAACTTTAAAAGTATCAGAAATACATTTAATTGTGTCTAACAACATAATCTAAGTACTTCATGTTTATTTTTTATCGCAGGTATTTGCTATTATATGGCATATTTTAAAATTATTAGATCTGGCTTCCATTTTGAATTTGGAGTATGACTCAATGTTACAAGTGCAATGCATTTGTTCATTGGGTCCTATAGTATATCTAGTAACTCCATAGTTTATAATATAGGGTTGAATAGATAATATCATTTATGGCGACCCATGCTGGATTTCTCAAAATGCTAAGGATGCCCAGGTGGCACCGGCAGATTCTTATCCACCATTCATTTCAGCAGAAAAATTGTGGCCATACTCAATTTTACGGTCAGGCCTAAAGTTGGACCTTGGCTACCCGACAATATAGATTTGCGGTTTGGGAGCGCATTCTGTAGGCTAAAATAAAAAAAATTTTTTCGCCGAGCCAACGTCATATGGTAGGCGCAACCACCACAATAATCCTCCCATTGTATACAAGATTAAAATGGCTTAATATTAGGTCTTTTCGACCCCAAGGGAATATATTTGACAGATTTCTAGATCAGATAAAGATGGGAATTTTTTAAAAAAAATATGGTCATTTGATACGAAACAGGCTAGATTTTGAGTATGAGCACGTACGTGTCAGCGCCACCACTTGTTTCTTCTCGACATGAAAACTTTGCTCACAGTCTCTTTGTGTTTATGGAACAACCCCAATGTTACACAAAACGTGGAGGGATTAGTGTTGTACGCCCTGTTACACGGCGCATAGGAGGATTGTAGGCCAGTCAAATAGAATTAATGCTGCCCTTAAACACACAACTATTTGCAACAGAATCAATTTACCAACATAATTGTATGAGAATACCTTAAAACAGCATATCAAAAGTCTACTAAACTAAAAGGAGTCGGAAACATATAAATTGGTTAAGGGGTAAGGTTTAAAAACAGGGGTCAAACTATGAAAAGGATCAAAACGCGTCGAAAAGTATGCCACGTGTTCGTGACATTTATAGGATTAAAAACCGGTTAGTTTGCCCTATCTGCAGGTTGTAATTCAACAGTTAACAGTAGGTCTATTGAGCAAATTAAGATAAGCAAACATTGTAATTAATTTCAAAATTTATGAGTCAAAATAGGTTCAAGGTCACAATGGGGGGGGGGGGTAAAATTTTCAGATATATCCGGTAGTTAAAAAAAAACTGGTGTCAAAATTGTCGTCTAATGGTACAGAACCCGAAACTATACTGGCTTGCTACCACTATAATATTCGTTGCATGATTGGAACGCAAAATGTGATTGGGGGCTACAGGGTCTAGGGAGGTCACTAGTAATAGCTCTGTAATTCTTATATAAAAAGTTCAAAAACAAAATGATCGATTTCATATTTACTATCTAGTAAGACAAATTTAAGTGAAAGGAGGAGATTTTTTTTTGGCACAAGGATACAAATTTATCTCCATTTTAAAATGGATCGGTCGTAGACAACCTCCGAGAACGTTTCAACGGTTGTATTGGACAAACAAGTCCCCAAGAAAAACGCAAAACCTTGTTTTGAACTTGCTGCTATCGGAAAGCGTCCCATAGAAAAACCTGCTTTGACTCTGTCGCGCACGCCGAAAGTACTAAATCATCATCTTATCTCATAAAGCCGGCGTATTCGGCTATTCACTTCAGGGTGCTCTATACCTTGGAAGTCTTTCCAAATATGTCAAAAAAACGGAGTTCGACAAAATTGGGGCGCTTCTTTCTGGAAATCTCCTATGTCTCTTTAACAGTTTACAACCAGTCCGATCAAAATCGGACCATCATTCTATGATTACCCCAGGATGACCTGGACTGTTATGTGCTATTGTACTAAACCATAACGCGTAGAGAGGGCAACTATACCTTTTAGAAAACCTTAGGAGTGTAGCCCACAGAATTTGGGAATCATTTAAATCAATTCGAAAATTCTAGTTTTTCCCTGTACAAACGTTCCCCCTATTTCTACATGCGGCTAGACTGTAAGATATTATTTTGGGACTAATTCAGAGTATATTAACACAAAAAATAAAAATGTTTTCTGTTGCAAATTTGTTTGGGTCAGAATCATAAAATTACGGGGACTATTGTATTATGGGTTAAATGTCCGTATGTGCATATTTTTCTTGCAGGATGCTCCTTAACTAAATATATGAATCTATAAATTAAAACGGTTAGGGCAATTATGACTGCTTACCACGAGTTTAGCTTTCATCTAGTTTCGGAGTGAAACAATTGAACTCAATATAAATCTTTTATTTTGATTCAATCCGTTATTTTAGTGCAAACAATACTGTTTCCTTTATAGATTCTACCTGCCAGCATGGAGGGAAATGTTCGGTTAGTCGGTGTCAGTAATATCGAAGGTCGAGTAGAAATTTGTCACAATTCCTCCTGGGGAACATTTGTAAACATGGATGGGATAATAAGGATACTAAAGTTGTATGCCATAAACTTGGATTCGAGGGTGGAAGAAAATCAAAGTCCGGATACGGAGACGTGTCGGGACCAATTTGGATGCACAACGTGCAATGTGAAGGACAAGAGATGGAATTAACAGACTGTAATCATGATGGATGGGAATGGGCTTCAACAAAAGAAAGCAACCACTGCACACACGAGAAGCATGATGTTGGTGTCAAATGTTTTCAGGTGGATGTGTAATCATTGTTTTATGTATTTAATGATGTCAGATTTTGGAATCCACCTATTAATTTAATACGAACACATGTATTAAACCACATTAAATGCCGATCCATTATATATTCTCGTTGCAAGAAATTTCCTCACAGCTAAGAGACGATCTTTTGCAGCGTTAGGTTTATCAATCTCAATTCATGAATTTTCTCGAAGTGAAACCTGTCAGGATATTCATAAACGTGCGGTGTTTTATGTTACAGTATTAAAACTGGTTAACCTGATAATAATAATAAATCATAATAAGAAATCACTTCATTTCGATTGCTAGCGGCATTTCTCTACTATAAAAATAAGGAGTAAATAAGAAGATTACTTTCATATGTTGAGGAAAACCTTGGTCAAAATTTAGAAAATCTTACATTGTTGGGTAAGATTGACTCAAATATGACCAAGATTTACTCCACATATGAGCGTCAATCACATAATTATTTACTTTTTACAGCGTAGGATTTACGTATACGCACGCTTATTCCTAATTAAAACGATATTAAAACCAGTAGTTTAAAGGATTAAATATAATGAATGTAAATTTTAATAGCAGTGACAGATTTAAATGTTTTCTTAATGTTGTTCATTTTACGCTTAAATTTCGTTTTACTTTTCAAAACAAAACGATTTTTGAAGCGACTCAGTTTCACTAGAAAAACAACCATACTTCGTTTGTGTACAACATACTACACCTTGTATAAGGAAAACACATTTTTGACTAATTTAAGTTCAATTTCAAAAGCAAATCAGAGTTCAAATATTCCTAACACGTCAAGTCCTAAATAATATGAGATGATGTCATCATAAGAACACATATAGGCCCTCCCTGTTCATGAGACTGGGCCCCTGGTTCGATTCCCACCCTAAGATGTACAATCTTCTAAAAGGTGTATTTCGTGATTCCAGCACCTTCTGTTTTATTCATTGTTCAATAAATATCCTTGAGAAGGAAAAGCTTATTCACAACTTTTTAGTTGATCCCGAACTGCGGTTTTGTGTTACGAGCAATTGCTTGTTTCGCACTGCCCCAGAGGCCACTATGCTATAATAAAAGTAATTTATACAGTATAAAAAAAATACAAAATTGTATTCAATATGACGTCAGCCACCAGACATGTTGGTGGACAAGATGCATACATTCCAGGACTACAATTAGAGGTGGGCTATATAAGAGGGTCATATTTGGGTCATAGTTTCAGATCACTTCGAACACAGGCTAGAATGATGACTTTAATTATGCTTATCCCATTTTCGAAGAAAAAAATTAAAAAGTGCGAAAACCAGGGTGCCCCAACGAAAAATCCAAAATGGCCGCCATTTCAAGTTTTTGTTTAATCACCTTCATTTTTGTGGCAATACCCATGTTTTGGCCTGCAAGGAATCATTCTATGCAACTTCTATCTCACCACGACTTTTTGTTTTCTCGTTATGGCAGTTTTAGCTTAAAATTGGACTGCGAGGGCGCTTTCCCAAAAAGTACATATCATATCAAAAGTTTTAAATTTTAACTGGTGGGCCATCATCAGAATTGTTGATTCATAATTTTTTTTGAAGTAAGAGCTGTGTAACACTTACCATTTTCCCATGGCATCAATTTAAAATTTGACAAAAACACCCTCATTGGAATACACAGGGGTCAACGAACTTTCTTACGTGTGGGTTTCAATGGAGGGCATTTTTATGACATTTTAAAAAGCTAAGTTGTTAAAACCGCCACCACCACACAAGTCAACTTTTCAGCAAGTGTTGATAAAACTCTCCTTCAATTTTTGAATGTTAAAATCACAATTATCAATTCGGATGCGCATTGATGGGAAAGCGCCCGCCAGAGCTCATTTTAAGCAAAAACGGCATTTCAAGAAAAGAAAAAGGCTTTGTGTGTGGTGTGGTGAGATGAAAGTGGCATTAGCATGATCCTTAATACCCCAAAACAGGGTAGTTGCCACCAAAATTAAGCAAATTGAACAAAAAAAAGAACGAGTTAGTTATGGTCAAAAATCAAACTTTTGACAATTTGGCGGCCATTTTGGATTTTGATGGGGCACCCTGGCTTTTCGGCATTTATTAATTTTTCCCTCTGAAAAGTGGGATCAGGGTGATAAGTCATCAAAGAGCCTGTGTTCGAAGTGATCTGAAACATTGGACCTTCTATAGGCCACCTCACTACAATACATTAGCTTGTCCAATCGATCCATGTTTAGCGATGCACAGGGATCATGACTGTTGAATGTTGTAGTAAATGGAAGCGTCTATCTGGTCCACCAACATGGTGGTATTGAGTACGGTCCTATCCCTTTACCCTTCCCGTACTAGAGACTGAGAAACAGGTTTTTGGGTTTAATTTCAATGAGGAATGGCAATTATTATATTGTCCTTGCTTACTATTTATGAAAGTGGTATTCCATGATCGAAAGACTATCTTTTAAAATTTAACTATCATTACGGGGAAATTTGCCAGTTGCATACAACGGGTTGACGCGTTTACGTGATGGAAAAGGTCCCACGAGGGACGAGTAGAGGCTTGTCACAATGGTCAATGGGAACCGTGTGCAAAAAATTCATGGGATGGACATTGATTTGCCAAAGTTTGATGCCGCCAGCTGGCATACAGTGCGGGAAAAAATTTTACCATATAGGAGACGCAGTAGGCAAGGGTACAGGACTTGGCCTGAGCAAAGTGAACTGTGTTGGAAACCGAGAAAAACATATCACTCAATGCAATGCACACCGCATGGGGGAAGAAAGAACGAAGCGTGTACACCTGCGGATGATGCTGGATACAAGAACTACCAGGTTAGTTCACGATAAATACAAGGGTGCTGTAGAAAGTAAGTAAGAGTATAATTTAAAGTTTGCAACAAGAGATTTGAGGCACCCAAAGTATTGTTCAATAATAGTAATTCATTTACATTGACACTCAATAGATTCTTACCTTGTATTGGCGATAGAAATGTCTTAAAAGGAGAAACAAAAGGTGATTTGATTTGCGCCTATTTTATGTAAAACATAGGCTGGATTCGTATTTGCTGCCTATACGAAATTAGAAACGTCACAATGTGTTGTACCAAAGAAACATTTCTCAGCTAATCCTTCGATGGGGGAGTGATATTTTGATAGAAAAGCTTTACATCAGGGCAAAAATAAGACTTTCGTTTTTTTAGGGACACCGGATATGTGATGAAATCTCTCGTTGCACGTTAATTGCGACCGAAGGACCAGGCGAGTTCACAAGCCTCTGTCGACTCTTTTCACAATTAGCTCACAAGTCCAGCTTATAGCCCCGGAGCTAGCAGACATTTGAACAACATCTCAAGTACAAAAAAAGGTTTATTTTTTTAAGTGATTCAAAGGTAGACAGGACTGAAAGGGACACTTGCATGAAAATAATTTAAGGCCCATCAAATGGTGCAAAAAATATGCGCTCACTGAAAAGGTTGGCCCGTGCGTTTTGCGTGAATCATGGCCTTGTCAAGGTAAAAAGATTTTAAATTCCTTCAAAATTGTACAAACTTTTCACGGTCATAAGTATATTTTTTTTTTACAAGGAAACCACGTATGACGTCACTGAGTAGTCCTTAAAGTGACATGAGGCGATTTTAGGATACGCATTCTCTAAACTTGACCGACTCGATTGTAGACCACCTCCCAAGAACGTTCCGAAGTTTTATTGGACAACAAGTACAAAAGAAAACAGAAACCTTGTTTTGAAATGGCCTGACTATCGAAGTTTCCCCATGAACCACCGGGCTTTGGACTTTCGGTCGTGCACGACAGAAAGTATAAATCACCATATTATTACATAAAGACGGCGTGTATTTGCTTATTTCATTTCAGGTGTTGATCTAATACATTGGAACGCATTCCAAATATACAAAAAAACCCGGGTTCGAAAAATGGGGCGCTTCCTTTTTGGAAATCTCCTCAGGCTCTTTAAATACAGTCCCCGCCATTATAATGCTTTTATTGTATCAGGTTGATTTGAGCTGTTGGTCTTCCTATGAACTATTTAGAGTCAGTTTAAAGTATTTAATGACCCAAAATAGTAACAGCTATTTATAGTAACCACCACTCTACTACCAAGCTTTAATATTTTTATATATTGGAAATGATTTAGGGTCATTATTAAGAAGTGCTGTTTTAACTAACTCGAAAGGAGGATGGAGTTGGGCTGCTGTTCCCTATTACGTACTTTAGAGAAATATTAATCACCGCCATCTTGCAAACGAAGCCCGGTGCATAAAATATAAATGCATAAATTCTGTTTGAAGCTCCCAAAATATCACCAAGTCAATTTTTCTACAATTACCCTTGTTAGTTCATTTAGCAAAAAAGTGCTCCTGCGGCGGCAGATATTTAAAGGGTTGTACTAACAGGCTAATTTTAATTTAGTATGTTTTAAAAGATGCTTTTGCGGTCTTTCGAAAGAAATAATATTACTGCAATATAGAGTGCTTAATAAGCAGAATTTTAACTCATAATGTTGCCCCTGGACGGTCGCCAGTGTGCGGCATGGTGACGTCGCGTCGCCAATGGTGAATGTTATGACTGTAAGTCAAAAGATTTTAGAGAACAGATGTCTAGGGAATGTCTAGGGTACTCCTGGTCAGAACATCGGATTATATAGTTCGTTTGTCCGTAAGAAAAGGCAGAGTAACGATCGATAGTAACGTAGAGAGAGTAACGATCGATTAAAACTGGGGCGGATTCTTGACAGCTTATAGCTGAAAAGGTTTGGTTAGGGCATTCATTAGTCTTTCACTGGCTACCTATTTAACAAATGTGCCTAGACTTTGGGGGGGGGTCTTCAAGAAAGCCGGAAACATACTCATACATCTCCCTATTCATGATTACATTGGGTACCGGTTTTCCCAACGCATTCTAATTTCGTTACACTGGTGCATGTCTAAAAATCTCTGAGAAATTCATCCACTGGTTACCTCTCTTCTCGGTTCAATCTTCAGGAAATCCACTATTCCATCCGCTCCTCAAAGTGCTCACGGTCTTGTGGTTCAGAAATCTCATAAGCATGCTGGTGATAGGATTTTCTATTGTGGGGCCAGGCGTGGAATGTGCTACCTTAATCCATCAAGAATGCTTCCACGAAAGCATCTTCCACAAAGGCTCTCAAAATCATATCTTCCAAAATATAGTTGCTGTTTGGGTTCGCTCCAGCTGTTTGCTTCTGTTTCTCTTCTCTAGCGCCATGGATCCTTGGCAATTAGGCCGCTTTACAAATCCAGTATTATATTATATATGTACTCATACCATCATGATTTCAATTTTTCTCGTGGGCGGATCAAAATGCTCAATCAACGGGAAGAATTATAAACGTTTTACTTTGAGATCAATAACTTATGTGTCATTTTTCTTACTGAAGACATCATTCAAAACAAAAAATGTATTAAATATGTTGGAGCGCAAATTATCTTAGCCTGGCATTTCGCTTTAGCTCCTTCAGGAAGTAAAAACTTGATTTTGTGAGTCTTGGATAAATGTTATCTTAAAACGAAATTATAATGGACATTTTACATTAAACAATGGCGGCCATTTGAAATGTGCCGGGCACGCTAATGTGCAGCCTTTCGGGGCGGAAACATACCTAATCCTAGTCAGGGGACATCCTCTTCAATGTGATATATGGGAAAATCAATCACCAATTGGGTGCAACGAACCGAAAATCTAATGATGGCAGCTCATGGACTATCATTGTTACGTGTGTTGCGCTTCATTCCGTAGAGTACATGCACGTGTGAGTTTAGTGGCTCGAATCTCAATGTTCATTGGTCAATTCGACCCGCGTGTTTGAAGTTTCGAGCCCGCGCATTAACAAACGTATTGGCGGTGCAAGCCAACGCACTATAGTAGATTTCAAACTAAAGCGGCACTGGCACATTTTCACAAAATATTAAATTTCTTCAATTTGCTTGGAAATGATAATCTGGGTCATTGGAAGAATAGAGATATATTTTACACAAAAAAATAACATACCGAAAAACAGATAGGGACATTAATAAGAGGGTTAAAGACATCCAGGTAATTTGTAAGCTAAGTTTAAGTTTGGAGTAACTTAATTTAATCAACAAATGTGTTTATTACATGAATATCACAGACTCGTATTCATTGATATTAAAACCACAAAGGTCACAGACCGATCAAACAGGGTGCATGCCGTGTGGGAATCAACTCCGGCGTGTGTTTTCTTGTGTAAAACGCCATTGCCGTCGTCTGCTGAATAAATGTCGCCGGAGTCATTTAATTATAAAATCGCTCTGTTTACCCATAAGGGCGCTGATTTGATCTTAATCACATCAGGCGAGGGCTAATGTATATACAAGCTTTACAACATTGCAAAAATATCAATTTTGAAAAATTTTGAGGGCGCAATACTTTTCAAATGTGCCAGTGTCTCTTTAAGGGTGATAGAGGATCATAAAGCTAACGGCCAGATTTTCTTTATTTTCAGATATATGTTATTTTCATCGGTGTAAATGAAAAATCTGAAATAAAAAATGGGGGTCACCGACTTAGTTTTTGAGGTATGACGTGTTCAAAAATCTCATTTTTTGGAAAAATTTGTACAGGGCTCTATGGGAAAATGAGAAAATGACGCTATTTTCCTCATGAAAAAATAACTTCTGACGGCCAGAATTTTTATTTTTTAAATTATGTTAAAGTCATATGCCAGATCTTTAAGGCGCATCAATAAAAAGAGGGGGTCACCGACTTAGTTTTCTAGAAATCTGTCAAAATGTACCAAAAAATACACCTTTTTTTCATTTTGGTGCGTCTTGGTGGGTGCTGACAACATCACAAATCAAAATTAGCCAGAATCTTTCTAATAGCGTTTTCAAAATGGCCGTCATTCTGCGCGTTTGTGTATATCGTTTCAATACTGCATTCCCTTAAATAATTACGATTTGAACACCATATAACCACATTTTCATCAATTTTGGTAAGCAATCCTACTAATTTATTAACACGTGATCACTTACGTTAAAATAACACTAGAAGTCGCTTGTCAAAATGGCCGCCAGTGTGCGTTCAATGACTACTTACTGATTAAATGGTCCAATTTGAGCTTGTTTTGGGGAAGTGATTGGGCGGTGTTTACATGTCAAATACTGGAAGCTAATGTTGGTATCTTATGAAAGTACGGGTGCTGACAACATCAAAAACCATAAGTAGCACTAGTACTTTAATTAAGAATTGATAAAAGCATAACACTAGAGGGCGATTACCAAAATGGCCGCCAATATGCGTTGAATGACTTCTTTCTGATTAAAAGGTTAAATTTGAACTTGTTTTTTGGTAAAGTAATCAATGGTAGAGGTGAAATGTCACATACTACATGCTAATCTTGGTAATATTGCAAATATATATAAGGATCCAGACAACATTACAAAATAGAAAGACCCAGAATCCCTTTTGGGGAATATATTGTAATGGCATCTTCAAAATGACTGCCATTCTGTGTTTTTGCCCTGTTTCTTAACGCAATTTTATTTTTAAACTACTTTTTTTAAAACTTTGTAGTAATAATATTTAATAAACATACAATTTCTTAGAGAGATGTGACATGTGAAACAAGAACAATGCTTTTACTACCCTCAAAACTTTGATCCAGCACCGTATGAGCACAACATGAAAGTTGCTATGTTGGGAAATCCAGTAACTGCTGCTCTCTGCTGTTACACCCCTACAATAATCTTCCAATGGAAGAAGTTTTACATTTCTACCAAAATTATCCAACAACCTAGATGTAATCCCTGCTCACGACCTGGCGACTTCAATGCCAAACTTGGTCAATATGATGCCTTATTTACCTACAACACCACAACCAATAGAAAGAGTAAGAAGAGTGTCAATAGTATCAAGAACTCTCGCGCATTAGCCAAAGGTCTGTCCACAGAATCGAGTCCTGTAAATTTCAGAATAGCTACCATCAGAGCAGAGCTCCTTCCAAAGATCCTATGAAACGAATAGACTGGAAATAGTACCAGCAGATAATAACCTCTATGAAGATTATGTAGTTGTTGTACATAATAGGTTTCACACACTCTGTGATAAGCCTGAAGATAGGAGTTGTAGTGCGGAATATGACATCAACAGCTTACTAAGAGATTCCACTGGAAATGCTTCCCAAGAAAAGAAGGACGACACTAGCTGTTGCTTCACGTGATGAGATCACTCAAGGCATAGAATATCAATCAATCTGAAACTAGCAGCAAAAAATCCAAACCAAAGCAAAAATAAGCACCAAAGGTAACTTAGATGATGCCAAAAGTGCTTTTGATGAAGCCTATACTGAAGTTCTCAAGACTTGTATTAAGGCCAAAACTGAATAGTTTGATAGTCTACAACTATGATAACAAACATGTTGGAAGATAACAATCCCGGTCATCGGAATAAAACTCAAAGGTGACACCACTGAACAGCGCCAGGAGACATTGTTTCAGTACACCAGTCTGCTTCTCGACCAACGAGTTTAATCAAATGAAAATCTTGAGGATTACTTTAACCATAAGGTTGCTGGCAGATTGCCCATCAGGACTGGTCTTTTCACCGTGAAGGAACTTCAAACATGTCTGAAGAAGCCGAGAATCTCCAGGACCCCTGGATCTAACTATATTCTCACAGTTATATGGAAATCTCCACACCAAGGTTTGCGAATGAGACCTACAGAGAAAATAAGCCAGCTGCCTTTTCAAGGTCATCTATCATACTTCTGTCAAAGAAAGGTAATATCGATCTCTACCTACTCCAGAACTACAGGGGTATTACACTGATTCCAATTGCCACTAAAATCTACAACCCAAAACTGCTCAATAAAATCTCTCCTCAAACCAATCCTATACTGAGACGAAACCAGAATGGCTTCCCTAAAGGCAGATCTACACTACCTCAGATACTAGCCTTTAGAAGTATCAATGAAGACCTATCATTTCTTTGAGGAAAGAAACCATAGTTTTTGTGGATTTTTCGATGTTATTGGAACGTTATGCTGTATACTCCATAATGGTATTCTAGGAGAGACTTTCAGCGCTACTGCTATATATGAAACCCAACATCATTTCTTCAGAATATGGATGGTCCCACTGACAACTGTTGGTATTCTACAGGGAGACACCTTAGCTCCCTTAGTGATCGTTGTAAAATACTCGAACAAGCACTATCAGTGATCCACCCGAAAGAATCAAACTATTTGGATTTTGCAGGAATAGCTTAAAAGTGAAGGATAAGTCTGTAGAATTATCATAAGTTATTTTTTCCAACTTAAAAATCTACAGAAAAGGAAGAAAACGGCAGTGATATCATTCTACATTCAAATGCGTGTTGTAGTAAGTGTCCGTACGGACAGTAATGATTAAAATATCCAATTTTTGTCTTGTCTTGTCTTTGTACTGGCCAACAATCCATAAGGATTCAAGCGGTCAGGAAGGATACGCATGTGGTGTTATTAGTCTAATTCTTGTTGCTTAACTTAGTATTATATTGCTTCTTTGAAGAGTTGAGTGATTGGATGTTAACAATGTGTTCTGGGATCTTGTTCCAGTCTGACACGGTTCGTGGAAAGAATATTTCACATGCAGTCCTAGTTTGTAGCAATGGTGCAGTAGGCTTTAGAATTGTGGAAGCGTGATTGACGTTGGGTAGGCTGTAGCAGGTTTCCGGTTGGAAGAGACAAGTGACCTTAGTCGGCTTTGTTGAAAGATGGTGATTCTTCTGATTTTACGCCGAGATTGAAGTTTCCCATTCCAATGATTTAATCATGTTGGTAACACTGCATGGTGAGCGTGAAGAGTAATCGTTGCAAACAAAACGTTCAGCTCTTTTTTGAATCATTCTATCTGGTTGGTGAGGGTTTTGGTATGCGGATCCCAAACCGCAGAAGAGTATTCCGATAACGGCCCGACAAGGGATTTGTACGCAACCTCTTTGGTTTGTTTAGAACATGAAAATAAGTTACGCTTGATAAAACCCAGTGATCTATTAGCTTTATATGTTATATCGTGGATATGTTTGTTCCATGTGAGTTTGTTTGTAATGAAAACACCCAAGTAAGGGTGACCTTCTGTTTCGCTTAACTTTGAATTCCCCAGTTTGTATTCAAAGTATTTAGGTGATCTTGAGTGTGTCAACCTCATGACAAAAAATTTGAGGGGTTAATTTTTAACTGCCAATCTTCTTCCCACGTAACTAGTGTGTTTAAGTAATTTTGAAGGTCATGTGAGTCTGTCATTTCGTATTTCGTGATAAATGACACAGTCATCTGCGAATAAACGAACAGATGACTGTATGTTATCCGGAAGGTCGTTGATGTATGTGAGGAAAAGCAACGGACCAAGCACCGTGCCCTGAGGGACGTCAGAAACAACCTCAGTCCATGCCGAATGTTCAACACCGACTACGACCCTCTGTTCACGGTGCCTGAGAAAGTTGCTAATCCATATGTGGGTATTATTTTGTATGCCATATCTTTCAAGTTTAAATAAAAGCCTTTTGTTTGGAACGCTATCGAAAGCTTTGGAAAAATCCATTATGACCATATCAATTTGAGATTTGTTATCGAGACCTTTGGCTAAATAATGAACCGTTAAAATTAATTGACTTTCACATGAGTGTTGACTTCTGAAGCCGTGCTGTTTTTCGCTAAGAATAGAATATTTGTCAAAATGAGCCATATTGTTGGAGTGAATAATATGTTCTAACAATTTTGAACAAATGCAAGTAAGAGAAACCGGACGATAATTAGCGGCGCAGGTCCGCTCGCCTTTTTTATGCAGAGGGGTAATATTCGCACGTAACCAAGATGAAGGAATCTCACCTGAATCCAATGATTTCTGAAATATGATAGCTAAGACTGGAGCAAGCTCGACTGCTGCTATTTTGAGAATCCTAGGTGAAATGCTGTCAGGCCCTGAGGCCTTGTTGGGATCCAATTCATGCAACAATTTAACAACACCTTCAACTGATATTTCAATATCTGGCATTTTGGGTGTATTACCGTAATTTTGGAAACATTTGTAAGGTTTGGTTTTTCTTTTGTAAATGATCATTCAGTATTTGGCCTTGATCTTATTGTCGGACTCTAATCTACTACCTGATTTTAATGTAGGGATGCCCACGGTGTCAACCTTTAGGCTTTTTATGAACGACCAAAACCTTTTGGGCGAGTCAGAACATACCTCCTTTATATACCTCCTGTATGCATTTCTAGTCTCTTTGAATGTAGTTTTCCGTATTGTATTAAACCGATCCTGGTTGTTTTCGTTTCTTGTTTTCTTATATGTGTTAAAAGCTCTTTGCTTGCGTTTATGAAGGCGTTTGACTCTACTGTTGATCCAAGGTGCTCGGTTTATTTTGGTTAGCACTTTAGAAGGAATATGCTTGTCCATAGTGCTTCGGAGCGTATTTTGGAATTCGTTATACAAATCATTAACACTCATATTGGACAAGTCAGATGAAGTCAAATTATCACTCCAAGTTCTTAGATCATCAAGTAGAGCTTCTGTGTTAGCCTTATGATACACATACACTTTACGGGGGCGCTGCTTGATGACTCTGGGTTTAGTGCCAACTATCACCAAAGGTACACCATCGTTTAGCCCGGGCGTAACGTTTGATCTCTTAACGAGGGTGGAAAAAAAAAAAAAAAAAAAAGGTGGCGTTAGATGTAAAAAACAGATCGAGGGTATTTTTGCCTCTAGTAGGTTCACGCACAACCTGTTCGAGCCCAAAGTCATTAGCGATCTCGATCATGCATTTGGAGAGGTGGGCATAAACACCGCCCGGCTTTACAGATTGGGTATCCCAATCAATGTCGGGGAAGTTGAAGTCGCCCGCGAGCCAAATTTGATTATTAGTTTTCTTTATTTTGCTTAGGGATTCACGTAGCTCATTCATGTATGCAGTTGTGTTGCCAAATATTTGCGACCTGTAGAAAGCACCTATGGTAATATCTTTGGAGCCAGTAATTTTGATAGTAATCCACACCGTCTCACAGTTAGAGTCTAAATCAATCCTGTGGGTACCGATAAGGTCATTCCTGATAGCGATAAGGACACCACCCTTGGGAATTCCCTTACAGTGGTCTTTACGATATACCGAGTAGTCTGGTGGAAAAAGTTCACTGCTGTTGACTGAATCGGTGAGGTGGGTCTAAGTACCAATAACTACATCAGGATTGTAATTGGAAAGCGTAACAGCCAATTCGGCAACTTTGCTTCTTATGCTACAAAAATTTATAACCATGACTTTAATGGATTGGCGTTTGGCTGTTGGCTTTGAACTGAAATTATTGGGTCTGGAATTATTCTTGACATGATCAGAAGTGGATGAGTAATTTTGAGATGGTAATCCATGTTTGGGTGATGAAGTGGCTGCAGGGGGGGCTGAGAATAGGAATGTTCTCAGCATCAGAACCCGTGGATAATGTGGCTAAGCTAGCAAAACTATTTGTAGTGTTCAAAGAGAAATCAGAGAAAAGACTACTAGCAAAATTGGGAATGCCACACTGGCAGCAAAACCATGATAATTCGCTATGTTGTAAGGCTTCGTAAACGGGTGTACGCATATCCATGCAATCAACATGGTACCAAAGATCACAATTATCACAGCAAGTAGCACGTTGGCCCCATTTAACTGGTTTACTACAAACGCCGCAGGGAAATTTGGGTTTGTAGGGACCTGGGTTGGGATGGAGGTCACCGGCTTGAGCCAGAATTAGCATTGTTAAATAGGACGTGGCTAATTTGTAGGGATGTTTAGCTTGCTGGAGGTAATTGATGTATTTATAACTCTGGACTTTAAACCCGGCAATAACATTAAATAATGCAGGGTAGAACTTGTATATAAATTGAGGAGCCATGAGGAGTGGGTGGGAAGTGGCAGATATTCCCCAATATGGTTTGTGGTTTGACGTGTTGTGAGTCAAGATTTTAGGTTGCAAAGTGTTTGCATGTAGGTCACAGAACTTAAATGCTACAGTGTCCATATCACAGTCCTTAAATATTACAGTGTCCATATCACAGTTCTTGAATGATACGCAATTATGTGGGTTGACATTGACTCTATCACCATAATCATTACTCTTGTGCTGATATATGACTTTGCATGTTGTTATTAACATTTAACTTTAAGATCGGCAGTGCGTGCAGCACCATAATCGCAACCCCTGTGTGTGTACTGATAGTGGTATTTGGAAGGCATATCATCATAAACACAGCTCCTTTGTGTACAATGAATTTTGAATGGTGAATATGATGAAGTATCCCATCCAACTTCACGGCTGATGGGGTCAAGATTGACTCCATTTTGATCACAATCCCTCAAACCCCTGTGTGTATACTGATAGTTAATGAGTTGTAAAGCATCACTTCTATAGATGCTTTGATCAAAAAGAACACCCAACAATAATTATGATCGCTAAGATCACTACTCCTGTGTGTAAATTGATAACTGGGTTTGAAGTAACTTAAACGGTCATACCATATTGATGATGCGTCACTACCATCAAGACCATCACGCTCTCTGGTGCAAAAGATGAAAATCCAATTTACAAATAACAGTGTACTTACAGTAATGTAGAAGTTCATGGTGGCGAGATTTTAACTAACCAGAGACTGGAGAACAAAAATCAGGGTCACTTGTCTCACACCAATGGTACTAACTAACTACAGCCCCCGCAGTCAATCACGGCGCTGGAAGTTAGCCCATGACGAAGTTGGACGCCATCTTGAAAAGACAGAGTTCCCGTATGTAGAGTATTGCTTCACACAAAAAACTAAATTCAACTCAACGAACGAAAGATAACATCAACATTTTGTTAAAAATACTAAGACTACGTAAAAGCCATTTTGCTGGCAATGTTCCTGGCTGTTATTGGAACATTCTAGTATATAAAGTTCGTCGGTATTGAGTTACTAAAAGGTAGAATTTGTAGCTCAAAAAGATGGAGATGCGGAGCTATTTGATGACATGTCTGCTCCGTCCGACGCATGCGCGTTCTAAAATCAAGAAAATCTTTATTAGGTTGCTTTTGATTCTTATAATTGCAGTGTTGTAAGGATACTACCTATACTTGTACAAACATGCGAAATCTGATTTTTGATGATTTTCGTCGATTTTTTCTAATTTAGCAAATCACGATAGTGCCTATCGCCTTCACGACCAGCAAAAAGTCGAGGCATCGGATGCATCTCACAGATCTTGCACATGATCTTGCGGTCACTGCAGACCAGTAATAGTGGGTCAACACGAGTACAAGACTTGCTGATATCCTGTTCAAGCTAGGGTTGGTTCTTTTTAGGCTAGAAGACTGAGTATCGACCTGTAAAAGGGAAATAGCAATCATCACCGCATCATTCTGAAATTGTACTGACTCCAGGAGTTGACGATTTAAAATACTTTGAATCATTTCTTGCAGATGTAAGAGAACTTCTGCACATAAAGGAAAACAGGAGAGTTTGTGTAGAAAGCATTCTATTGTAGCGGGACGCTCCGATATGGGGTGGGTCCTACGCGTGGTGCGTTGTCAGAGCAAATCTGGCGCGGCCGCCTCCTTAGTCCGGACCGCTGAGGACTACTGAGGACCAAATGATTCGTGAATGAGGCGTATTAATTTTCTCTACTTTATTACTATTACTGTACTCTACACCAAGCATAAGCCACATCAAAGACAACTGCGCATGTACTTGGTAGGCCTTTTGGCCTGCGGCCATGGAGGATAATACATATCCTGCAGTATTCTGTTTTTGACATATTACTATACCATTACCTAAAGACATTTACTTATAAAATATAATTTACCTTATACAAGTACCACACTGGACATTATTCTACATGGACGGAACATACCAAGTGTAGCCCAGTAGGGTTTTTTTAAGTGAAATGCATAGCCGAGTCATGCCTTTGTCATGACCTGTATGCATGCATAAAACCTAATATCGAAAGTTTTTCGATACTAAGTTTTTCTACCAATTAAAATTTGAGCAGGGCTTCCGCCCTCTTGGCACTGATCGGCATCAAGAAAAAATGCATAGAGTCACGTCTTTGACATGCAACGGTATGCATCCACTCAAATTAGCTCTAATACAAAATAACTAAGGTTTTTACACAATGAGAATTTGCGAAGGGCTTCCGCCCTCAAGGCACTGGCCGGCATCCGTGAAAGCCATAGCAGGGTCATGCCTTTGACATGCATCTGCATGATCACAACAGAGCCCTATTTACTTAGGGTCTCATCCCAGCGTTCTCTCATTAAAATAAGTGTGGACAATAACCGTGGACATGAATACTATTTTTTTTTTAAAAAAAGTGGGGGGGGGGGGCTTGTGACATGCTTGTGAACCTATCACGTGATCCCGCAACCCCGCCACACTTCCTATTACCAAGATTTACGAACCAGGATATCTACCACCGTCACGTTATCCCGCATCCTATCTCATCTATCCTAATGATTATTCCCAAATCAACAAAAATCCACTGGGGAACTAGTAGATCTGAATATCATCTGAGCTGTGCGCAGTGGTCCAACGTTCTCTCGTAAAGTCGTTTATAGTACGGGCAATAACTATAAACACACATAAATAAATTGGGGGGGGGGGGGCTCGTGAACCAACATAACATGCGATCCCGAACCTCATCTAACGCAACTTTGGCTATACCAAGATTCACGAGCCAGGGTATCCACAACGCCACGTGATTTCCGGCGGCTAACAAATATAAGTAATCCAGGTAAATATGGAAAATATAGAAAAAAAAAAAAAATGAAAAAAGACCAACCTCCACTTCACAAGAGATAAGTAACAATAAATCACAATGCCAATCCGCGCTCGCAATCACCATTTTTAGCATAGCCACAATTCTAGCTGGCCCGGATGGTAGACGAATCGACACGCATGCGCATTCAGAGTCTCTCTCAATGATCACAATTTTATAAAATTCATGGAAAAATTAATGAAATTAGACAGGCATCACAATCAGCACTATCAAAGATAACTAATAATCCAAATGACAGGGAATAATAATTACCCTTAATAATCCAAGCAGAAAAAGAAATAATAAAATACAAAATACACCAGTTTGATTACTAATGTCCGCCTCGGTACCGCGCGCCTAATTGCCAACATAGTCTACCGCCGTCACGTGCAGACAACGACATGAACACACGATAATGATAAAAACAACAATTAACATGGAGGTCATGGTTTCCCGATGAAATGTTGCAACAAAAATCATTGCGGAGATTCCACACGCTATCTACCTGATCTGGACGGTCTCTACAGTTGGCAGATAGATTTTTGAGCTGCGAAGCAAGCTCCTACAAATCGCCCAGAAACTGTTAGTGTGTTCGTTCGTTCGTTACGGTAACATTAAAATGATGTATCCATTGATGCTCAGTTTACAGCTGTCCCGGTAATTTATTTCCAATCGGCACGAACACACTTATTTTCGCTGATTACCAATACAAAAAAACTAACGAGTTGGTGGACGCTGTTTCGGACCTACGCACCTACCAAGTTCAAAGTTCCTAATTAATACCCGCGGTATTAGTAAAAAAAATATTAGAACTGTGCAATATTACTGCGATAAAAACATCACATTCGTCGTAGCTATTCATACCGCCATATTGGAAAATTGATTCTATTTTATCTCAGCAACGGTAAACTTTCTGAACAAAACACATACCTGACGGTGTTCTTGAATGTCTAAGGATCATTTTATAAGCGAGGGCCGCCAGGCGAAATCGACGACAAAGTGCTTTTTTATGCTGTTATGTTTACGTATGCCGGACACTTCGGTGACATGTCAATTCGGCAACAAACCAATTCGGCAACAAGCCAATTCGGCAACATTTTATATGGAGAATATTTTGCACGTGTGAGCTCGCGATATGGAAATATTGCTGGTTATTTTCGGTTCGTCTTTTCTTGTGTACAATTTTGGTGTATTATAGTAATTTTACACAATAGTGTTAGCCTCTTTTACCAGTTGTTTTTGTAATAAAAATACCAATGAATTCTAAAGGGATACAGACTTATTGCTTGTGATGTTCCTCTTTCCTTGTGATGTTCCTCTTTCCTTGTGTACAATTTTGGTGTATTGTAGTAATTTTACGAAAGGGATTTCAATCATTTACCCTATTAAATCTTAGGGCTAAATGATGTTTTGCTTGGATGTTATGAGCAAAATTTTGGTCGACCAATATTAATTTTTAACTCCCACAACCTCACATGGTATTGGTTCATTCGCAGCTTCCGAGACATTCTCAAATCACAAATAACACTAGAACCGATTGAGATACTTGGTTTTGTGAAACAATGTCGACAAATGTGAATTTTCAGGGATTTTGGGCATGAATCTTGGTAGTGAGTGATTGGACACGCAACACTTCATGACCTGCATTGACCTGATTCAGTGCACGAATCTCGAAAAATACCAACAAACAGATTTAATCACTGCCATAACATCTTTTTATCCACAAATATAAAATATAGCATCCATAATTTGATGTGGTTGGATGCATGACAACACCAAAATGTGAAATTTCAGGCTAAAAATATCCAAATGCTGCCTGGACGGCGTGTGTGTCATATGACACGCAATCAAAACACAATTTCCCTGTGCATGAATCAATCGTTACGGCAAAATTTCGATTAAATTTGGTCATGAAACATATCTCAAATGGTTCCCCAGCACTCTTCATGAAATATTAAAAGATCATTCTACTTGCCAACTGCTACTTCGGTGGTCCAGCGCTGATTCCTTTTCTCTCTTGACAATTTTTCTTCCAGGTCTTGATAATTGCTGCAGTACCTGTCGGCCATGGATGGAAAAATGACAGTCACATGCCTGGCCCGGGAGCGCGCCCGCGCAGAGGGTACCGATCATTGCTCAATTAGTGTTAGTAGATAACATAAACTGTTTCGTGCACTTCTGACAAAGCATGAACTTGGCACAGACACATTCCTTGGGGTGGACAAAGCAAACTTAGAAGTGGTGCCCAAAAATCGGACCTCATTAATCGAGTCATAGGCCACCCCCCCCTTTTTGCATATTGCTTAATTATGTCAAAATGGACATTCCTCAGAAACCTATCGTATGTGGTATCAAATTAAAGCCGGTGGAACATAAAGCTTGTCTTAAAGATACTTTTGTAGGGTATGTTAGAATTGTGGTCATTATAGGTCCATTAAGTCATTGGAGGTATTCATATCAAATTTCACCAAATTTGGGATCAAATGCCACCACATGGGCGTTGCATACAATAAAGGGCAGTGGCCGTTAAATTTATGTCAAACAATTTTGACATTGTAAAACATTAAAAATCATCCAATAAATTGATTTGTTCATGATCCAAGGTAAATACTATGTGTGTCATTAAATTCACAATAATTAGATTTTGTGGATATAACAAAAAGTGGAAATGCTGTGGCCGTACATTCAGAAAAAAAATGGCACTATCAACACCCTGTTACTACTTTTTTCTTCAGCTCAGCTTAATCGCCCTGATGTGTACAGATCTTTTAGTAAACTAAAAAAGTTTTGCACAAAAGGGGACTGTTACTAAAAACATGGTAACTCAAAAAGTACACTTTTGTGTGTACGTCTGCAAGCCCCCCCCCCCGACCTTGCGGAGGGTGTTTTTATGACTTGTCATGCAAACAAGAATGCGATTGGAATTGAAATTTTCAGGTATATACTCGGTCAGAATCTACTTTAAATACAATTGTCCCAAAATTCAAAACCTGAATGCGGGGAGAACTTTATCATAGCCTTCTTGAAACCCAGAATGTCTCTAAATCCCCTCTGACATTTTTAGGAGGAAACACTGTAATTGACAGGGATTTCAAATCCAACGGTTACTGCAAAGATCCAGGGTGATCGTGCTTCCAAACCATCTGGTATGCACGAAAGTCATTGGTTGATAGCAAGTGCACATAATATCACATCAAGCACTAGTATGAAATCAAGAAATGGATATCGCAGTATTGGAAGGTTGGGTTTTTTTGTGATCATCTTTAGTTTTGTTCAAGATGTCCCTATATGCACTGGAAGTCTTGTAACATATTACATGCCTCAAAAGCCCAATACTCTCGTCTTTTCAATTGTATTTCCAAATGATAATGAAGGCTGTAGCCACTACACCGATTGGTGAAATAATTTAGACCGCCCTTGACCAAGGTACATCATCTACAGTCTAACCAAACCTAGAAAAAATGATTCCATCAAAAGGATTTGTGAAGCTGCAAAAACATTCCGTGAGCTTTGCCCAAGTATAAAGTGCTGAGACCTGATGGTTGCGCCAGGTCCTTGTCATGGCCACCTTTCAGAACTGAATTAGAAGTTTTAAACACGACAAAACCGGCTTCTTACAAGACTTGTTGTCCAACAAGATCCACCAAGAAATGTTTTACATCATATTCCATAGCACATATCCATTTCTGGTGGGACCCCAAGCAGTGTTTCTATATGCTGCTGTTGACAATCACCAAGAAAACTCTCAAAATCTGCCTTCTTTAGTGTTTTTTTTCAGTTTTGTCTTTCTTTTACTTTTTAGAGAGTCCTGACGTGATTTTTTAAGTTTGAACATACAAAAGAATTGCCTGTGCTTCAAGTATTATCGTGTTTTAATGGCCGGTATTCCTTTGAACTGTTTGTGGGTACTCTGTAGCAGTTTCGATAAAAGTGTTTGTAAGGTCAAGTGGTATTTGGGCTCAATATTGTTACAGGTACTTCCAGAACTCCTATCCAATATATGGGTATCTTGGAGACATCCTGACACCATCCTCATTTTATCCAACGTCATGGTTCATTAATGCAAATTGCCAGATAAGTCTGAACAATAATACAAGTTTTGGACAGGAACATCCAGTGGATTGACCTTTCTTCTGTTTGAAACATCATCTTGTGTACGTTTTTGTAGTACTAGTATTACTATATTTATTTTTTTACTTGAGTATAATCACGGTCGTATATATATGTTTTTTTTAATTTGATTGAATATTTTATCTAAAAACCCCCTCAGTTGTATCAATATGTTTTGATCTTGGAAATCAAGTTATTAACTTTTAAGAAATGTATTATTTTTTTGTTTTAATTTTAATTATTTAATGTTATTCATTTTTTATTTTATTTTGTTTTTATTTATATTTGTTGTTGTGGTTTGAAGAACAATTTTTAAGGGATGAAATGCATGCGCCATTTTCAACATGATTGTGAAGACCTTTTAGCTATTTCCCAAGCTCCCTTGCAACACTGACCGGACGTGCTGAAAATCGGCAACCATCAACTGGTACAACATTAACCAGATTGACCTATTGTTTATAAATATCTGCAAGCAATACTTCATGCTTTAATACATTGTATAAACTTCCACTAAAAACAACAGCTTTTGACAAAGATTGTACAAACAAACCGGCAATATGGGATTTATAGTTTCGGTTGTTTTTAATATACTGCAGAATTACTAATAAAAACCAAAATTGACTTGTTCAAATTAATAAGTTATAGTCGACAGTATCTGTGATCTATATTTATACCAATAGGCACAAAAAATTCAAGGTCATCCTGGGTAATTTGCTCCAAACTGTTTTTAAAATTTGTATGTTTTGTATTTGTCGCTTTTTTTTTTTTGTAGGCCTATATGGATTCTTGTGTGACATTTTCGTATAAATTGGAGTAATAGTTAGTGAACTCACATAGCCCCAGTCACATTTGCATTCTAATTATGCAACAAATATTATATAGGGTGCAACCAGTATATTGTTGGCTTCATACAGAAGACGACAAAGATTTGACATAATACTTAATAAAAACGGGTAAATTAAAAATTTTATCCCATTGTGACCTTAACCTATTTTGCCCATTACAGTTAAAGTGCTACTTCCAGATAGGGAAACTATAACATTTTAATCCTTACAAGGCGATGCACATACTTTTTTGCTCATTAGACCATTTCAATATTTTGACCAGTATAAAACCTTGCCCCCCATAAATATTCTACTTACTTGATTTTGGAAAACTTTTGATATGTGGTTTTAGAGGTTTCCCCCATACAATTCTGGAGAAAATAGGTATGATTAATCGTTTATAAGCATTATGTTCCAAATTTGACTGGACTATCAATAACCTGAAAATAATCGCAAGTGAAGATTAATTGTTACAATTTAAATGTCAATTTATACACGAACCTCAAGTTACGATACTGTGCGTCATACTAATAGACACAGCGGGCGTGGTTAGAGACATTATTTATTGCAATAAAGTAGTTGTGGGGCTTCTCCACATGCACTTGTTCTAACATAACCCTAGGGGTGACCAATGGGATATCACATTTCGATTTGGACACTTTGACACCAAGCCTTAACTACGGTTTGGTTATCAGCCACACAACTGTCAATGGTACATATGGACCTTTAAATGACCCCAAAACTGAACCTCTGCTTACCAAATATTCAAATTTTAGATCATTTTAGCACTCTACAGATCTCAAGCTTTAATTGATACCAAACGTGATATGATTATTGAAAGTAATTATTTAACAATTACTACGAAATATGTATAAAAAAGGGGCGTGGCCTATGAAGTCATTATTGTGGTCGAAATTTTTGGCACCCTTCTGAAATTGTTTTACATTACCCCAAGGTAGGGTTTGTGCCAAGTTTATTGCTTTTGTCAGAAGTGCCCGATCTTGGTGAAAATTATGAATTATCTACTTCATAAATTCTGTGAGTCCCTACGTCACATTCCATCCATCGCCCACTCATGAATATCATAAATTGCACTTTAGAGTACAACCAGGCTGTTTCCTCGATCTTTATAATCATAGTGGACGCTTAATGTAATTAATTTTTTGAGAACCTCTGACGGCCTTTTCCCAATTTCGCTTCAAACTATTATAGTGTTGTGATCCCCCAATTAAAATTTGTCCGTATGGGGTTGTATATGCATGTACATGGTCTACTTACACATAAACAATGTGTACACTACTTATATGGCTCTCCTCATGGTGGTCCACATGCTTATTATATTAGGGGCCCAACTCCTTTACACGGTTTACACTAATTGCTACACATACTATTGAATAGTGTAAACTGGCCAGGCCTATACTGATTACACTAGTGTGGGAGTGTTATGTACCACATCACCACCCCAAGTAATGGAAGACCAGCGCCAAGAGGCCCTTATACCTTAATTAACCTCAAGTCTGTGGTGAGGATTGTCAGCCAAGGTTATCCACTATTATTTGTAATTACATAAATTAATTCCACACATTTTAGAACTATATAAGCTGGCATTTGCCAGGTCTAGGGACCTATCTCTATACTAGAAAGATCGAACTTCGCCATGTTTGTGTTTTTTCCCTGGAGGCTGACAATGTTCCGCCAGGAGGTCGCCATGTTGAATTTGTAACCCTATTCAGGTAATACCCTTCACATCGTGTCTCGCGATTGCTCGGGGGTTTTTGTATTAAAACTGTTATAGACTATTTAAAGAGGCATTGAGACTTGCAATATAACACGTGTTGTAAATATAGCTAAATATGTTGTAACATATAGAAGCGTATTGATTCCGGTGGTTGACAAGATTAAATACGTAAATTGAGGGTACTGTTTTCTAGGGTAAGAGTTGTCATCCATGTTCGTTGCTTAGACCCATGCATGGTCCTTCGAGTTGACCTTTGTACTATTTCTATTAAAATGGATTTTTTCCGGTTATAAAAGAGGAACAAGAAGAAGCCAACTGCAAAACATTCAAGATTGATTTATACTACGTATTTTAGTCATTAAAGAACTTTCTTAATCTCAACGTGGTTATTTTTGACGCAAAAATTCGTGCACCTTTTGGTTCTCGGTGCGTTAAATCGTGGATATCGCGTGGAGCGAGTTTGACTCTTGATATTTGTTTTCAAAATATTTATTTTTGGAAAACAAAAAATAAGAGTATAAAGAATACCTCATATAGTTTTTTCCAAAAAAGTTGAACAATACGTTTTAACTATTTTTTGTATTCATTAAGTAACATCATGATCATTAACGTATTTTTTGGAAGAAATAATTGGTGATCCTTCCGCCCTGACTATACAAGAACTGACTGGACATAGATGTCAGTGCTGGACACTTGCGTCCTTGGTAATATTATGTTGTACTGCATGACAGTAACGGCGTGGAGGTCGAATGAAAACAATGACATACACATTTAGGCCTAAAGTAATATACTTAGCTATACATATAGCTCGAAGAAAGCATGTCTGGTTTACAACGCAGTGGCCCTTGAAAAAGGGATGGCCGATTTAAGTATATAGAGATTTAAATTTTGGTATGAATGACCCGGGGGGTCTCAACCAATGACCGTATCGTAGTCGTGCCACACAGACATCGGCCCTTTTCAGCCTTCTGGTAGGCCTTATCATTTTTCATGTCATTTTGTATAGCAATATGGGTGGGTTTTTTTGAGTGGAGATTTTAATAAATTTTGTTCCGAAATTTTTGGTCCCAAAATCGCTGTGTTTTTTTTTTGTGGGCCAAAATCCGTTATTTTCTTCCCGTCATTTTTCTTCGACCATCTGCATGCCGCCACTGCCCTCCCCACTCGGTTCCCCGCGGTGGGCCCCCCCCTCCCCACTGCAATTTTCATTTTTTTATGTCAGTTTCAATGTCCACCGTGGTGGTAGAATAAGTGTGAATGCATACTCAACAGGATTTTGCGGAGGAATTTTGATAATTGTCTTACCTTAAATTGTGTTTCGTCAACACGCAATAAAAAATATATTTTCCCGGATATTTTTTGTCCTTTTGATAAAATAGCATTTCAACACGTACATCCACAAGACAGTACATACCATATGCCGGCTACAAAGGGCGCAAATAGGGTAAAATGAATTATTTTTGTCGTATTAATATAAAAATTAGAAAATCGATCCAGTCATCCTGACTTATTATACAAGTACAGTAGATAAAAGCGCAATTTAAAACTAGGTTCATCATATACAGACATACTTTTATGGGTCATTCAAGCCCGTTCAATGGTTGTTTTCAACCATCGTGGCGTTATGTTGAATGATTTTTTCACATTCGTTGTCCATGCACTTGAAAACATTAAAGTTGTCACGAAAAGGGTCTTATTTGACAAATTTAAAAAATTGTCATCATTGAATTTGTGATCATTAAAAAATAAGCTAAAAATGTTTTTCATAATTGTTTCATTAACCATTTATTACCTCTTTTCAATGATTCCATCATCTCAGGATATGTCTCCGGATTAAAGTCCAAAGTTCACTTTTTAAAATTGCATGACAAATGTATGAATCCCTAAATTGTCGTTAATTTTCCCATTTATATGCATTACAAATAAAGTTTATGTATGACAATTAGCTTTATAGTTTTTTATATCGAAATTAGTCCATGGTCCGTCAAAATGGGGCAAATTATGAATGCTTATTTGACATTTAGTTTGACATGTAATTTGTCATAGTACAAAATGACCAATTAACGATCAAAAACTTTATTTTGCATGAATAAATTTGTTTTCAGTGTGGTCAACCCCAACCCCGAACCAAATACATATTTATTAAATCCTTCAACTTTGTCCATTGGATAGCTAGGGATGTTGCTCACAGACAGTGGCGGTGCCAGGGTGACATGTATATCCTCCCCGTGCCATAACGTTTTTTCTCACAGACTCTCCTTCGCACCTCTCTCCTTTCTCCTCCTCTCCTCTCTCACTCCTTCTCTCCGTTAACCAGACGAGTGTTCTGGAGTTTTCTTTCTCCTTACTCTCAGTATTCTCTCTCCGCGCGTCCGAAATAAGCATAGCACCGCCCCCCTCCCTTCCAGAAAAAAATAACGGCACTTTGGCCAAAAACAGTGATTTTGGGGCCAAAAATCACCAATTTTTGGCAAAAACAGCCAATTTGGGACCAAAATTGGTTAAAAATCTGCAAAATTGGGGTTTCCTCAAATTTAACTTCTTCCCTCCCCTCCCAGAAACCCCGAAAAAGAAGTATCGCTGCCACTGCCAGGGTAACAGTTACAGACATGCAGAATGGCACTCCGGTGCCATGGGGCGGGGGTGTGTTGCTTTTTTCCCGCATTTTTTTTCCAGGAGAGGGTTTTTTCCCGGGCTTCTCCCCCGGCCCACAGTTCTCCCCGTCTCCCCGCCAGAAAAAAGTAATAAAATCTTTAGCAAAAATCAGTTGATATAATGGGATCCAAAAATCACACATTTTGCAAAACACAAATTGGGACTAAAATTGGTTAAAAAAAAAAAAAAAAAAAAAAAAAAAAATATGTAACTTCTTCCCCACCCCCTACCCCGAAACCGACCCCCACCCCCAAACGACGTCTGCATGGGCGCCGCCACTGCCAAGGACAGAATACTGACCTGCAGAATGGCACTAGGGTCGGAGCAAAGGTAGGCCTATACAGAATGCCATCATCTGTATCTCTGTGCCCGGAAGGAGCAAGATTTGTACAAATAGGCCCTATGTAAGCACTATTGGTTATCACGTTGAATTTCAGTCTGGAAAATATTAACAAATTATTATTGTTCGTTAGAATTTTGCACAAAGCGCAATAAAAATTGAATTTTTATACCGTCGATCGATCGGGAACACTGCCGTATGAAAATATGGGTTTAGCCTTAAGGCTGTGCTTTCAAAGCAAGGGGCATTCGGTGATAGAGCATGTGATGTGCAAAAACGGGTTCTTGGGTGATAGACAGCCAAATTGCCCATAAATCAGGGTGAGTTTTTCATTTGCTGGCGACATTTTCTAAAGTAGAAGATTTCAAAATTTTCAAAAAATTGGGAGTCTTTGGATGGCGATGGTTTCAAAAATACAGTTGAGTGACAATGATATCTGGGTATTAACAGCATACATACGCCGGTCCTCAACAATAACCCCCCCCCCCCCCGCTGTTAATCCTTGACATGTGTTAATGGAGTAGCGAGAATCCGTAGATATCTCTGATCGGTCCTTCAGCGCCCGTTGGCACGCACCCATACGGGGCGAGGGCACAAGCGCGTTCCAGGGGAAGATAGCCCGTTCAGAGGAACTTCTCCCGATCGGAGGACAGCGTCAAAAAACGACTGATTTCTCATGATTGACCATCAAAACTTCCCGATTGTTCCTCAACTTTCTTCCCAAGAGGGCTCATTCCCCAGTATTAGCTACGGTCACTGAGAAACCCCTTTCCTCCGACCACAGCTACCAAACTGGGGGGTCTTTGTGGTGAGTGCGTGCGAGTTCATTGGTGCACATTTAATTGTGGCAGTATTAAAGAGGACCTGGCAACATTTAAAAAATAGTGCGGCACCTCAAGCCTTTTTCAAAATCGATATTTTTGCATTGGTTGAACAGCTTTATATACAAAAGCCCTCACCCGAATGATTACGACCAAATCAGCTTCCCTATGGGTAAAACAGAACGATTTTATAATTTAGCTTCGCCGGCGACCGCGAAATCCGCAGCGACGAAAATGTCTTTGTAAACACACACACACTCCGTATGCAAGTTTCTCACGCTATGCACACTTGTTTGACCGGTCTCTAACCTTTGTGGTTTTATATCAGTGAGTACGAGTGAAAAATATCATGTAATATACACATTTTGTTGATTAAAGTTTAGGAAAACTTAAAAGTTGGCCTACAAATTACTGGCTGTCTTTATAACTCATATCAATGTCCCTATCTGTTTTTGGGTATTTTAATTTTTATGTGTAATATATCTCTTTTCTTCCAATGCCTAGACTAATCATTTAGAGCAATATTTTGTGAAATGTTCCATTGCCGCCTTTAAAGGTTCCTGTCTTCATAGCTCATGTTTGACATCTCTTGACATAACACATTTAAGGCATATAAAGGCATATAACAGGCCTTGGAGAAAATACCGTAATTCTCTTTTAAGATTGGCGTCAGTGAAGAGTGATCAACCCTTTTAGTGACCGCTCCCATTCACATCAGCTAGCGGTTGCCCGCGCGACGCGCGGGCCCCCGCTAGATTAATGAGATTAACACTGTGATGATAAGTAGCCCAGTGATGAGTGAAGCAATGACGTTCACTGCTCGATATTAAATGATCAAACACCTAACAAAGTGTCTACTGTTTACTCTTGTGTGTGTTTATTAATGCGAATCTTCCCACCAAGGGCTACAACACTGGTGGCAAGCGGCGGGATTTGGACTTTAACACGTTGGACGTTCACGCTACTACTAAAATTAATATGGAAAATATTTCTACAACTTGGATAGCTGCTTGTATCCTAGTTATCACCCCTCACCGGTACTATGAATGGTTGCACTGAGTGAATGCATCCGGAAGAGGACAGAACATGCCAATACGGCACAGAACAGTATTCAATATTAATGGAATCAGATGATGTGCACAAGTGAATTTTAAGTGGTAGGAGAGAACATGCAGACTCATCGGGGATGGCAAAACTTCACCCTCTTAGTGACCATTCTGTTACACGCTTCAGTGACCTGCATTAACAGCAACTAGGAACATATATTCATAACATGAAGCATTTTCATAATCATTAACAGCAATACTTGAGATTCAATATTTTATTGTTAAGTTTCTTCATTTTACCGGACAGTTTTCTCAGTTCTTTTGTAACATTGTTCCCTTGACTATTTGGTGAGGCGCTCTTCTAGTAGAACAGTGCGTTTATGTGGAACTACTGTTTCAGTGCCGGACTGAACAGTTGCCATGATAAGCTGGCAGACACTGAGTTCTGGTCCAGCTATTCTCTGGGCAAAGCACTCAATTTCCAGTAATTGAGGATCACCTCCTACAGGAAAGCATTTTATGTCCGCATATCACTACCCTGGCAGCAAGGAGTGCCACAATTGTTTATGGTGAAAATTTGGATCACCAATTTCCATAGTAATTTTTTCTACGACGAGTAGGCTTTAAGTTCGACAGATTATACAGAGAGACCTCTGTAAACTCGGAGAAACGGCAAGACCACTGACTGTAGAAAGAACAGCTGGAGCATGATCTGACTGGAAATGAATCTTGTGTAGTCCGCAGCATAGAGGTGCCAAAAGTGTCAAACTGGGTTTGACGATCCATATTGTTTCCCTCAGCAAAGTAAATCCATTGCAGATTTGGATCACTGCCTGATACATTTGAAACAACGATGAATTTTAACAATTGGATCCATATATCTGAGAGAGGAGTTCGGTAAATGAGTCAGAAGTTGAGCACACTTAAGGTCTACGCGTAAGTTTGTAGAGGGATATTTGTGTCTCCATACTGCTCCTGTCAACCTAGTCCGGCGCATCACTTCAGTTACACCAAGCTTTTCAAATTCCGAAGTTTATTTTAAAGCTGTGTATCGCGTAGAAGTAAGTGGACATGGTGGAAAGGTGTCAAAACTGTTTCATGTTATGGACTCTCTGAAGAAACTGTCAAGTTTGGTTCAAGACCGTCAGGACCAATGGAACATTTGAACTTTTTCTCCCCAATAAAACAGTATGTACCATGGAGTCAAACCGCAGATTGATCAACGAAAACAAAGAACGTATAAAAATTACCAGATTTAATTAAATTATTGTGAGAAATTTCACCCTGATACATCGCTGTAAGTTGTAGTGGTATTATGATTAAGTTTAATGTACCTGTCTCATGCCATACACACTTTTCTCAAGCCTAGTAGTTGACATGCTTGCCTTAATTGGCCGATATGTAGCTGTAGACTTGAGAAAGTTGGTCCCTGCGTGCTGGTTTGTCTTGTAAACTTGCGTGTAACAGTTTCCGGCCTGAGAGTCATCATGCTTGCCTTAATTGACGGCCGACATGAGACTGTAGACTTGATAAAGTTGACCTGTGCTTTTTTTGCCTGCCATCAATGTAATGCTTTCATAGTCATTTAACGGACCCATTTTTTTTGGACGTGTACTAAACTCCAGTCCTAGGGCTAGGCCTTAGCTAGGCTAGCTGCCCTCCTTTGATTGTTCTTGATGGTGCTGCATTTTGAAACTTCTAGTGACGATTCAGATCGTTGAAACATTGTTATATGCCAAGCGGCGATGATTGGTTTGTTTATTTTTGAAGAAATACTCCAAATTCTGGTCATGTAATTCGTAGTGTTCGCGCCAAATTCTTCGCGTGTAGGTTACTAATTTTATGATCTTTTTGTGCTCAGTTTACTGTCCTGTTTCGATCGCTATCTTATCGTACCTCATTTTATACTCCAAGGTTGATATGTGGTATTCCAGAATGTCTTGAGTACCACTATCACACAGTATTTAATTCCTAGGAATCAGATAATGAAGAAAATAGCAGTTTTGGAAGTGTTGATTTTACTCACGAAAGCCACCCTTTTTAAGGGTTGTAAGATCGTGAGTAAGCGTTCTAGAAATTGGTTGGATTCTCTAAAAATGAGTCATAATTTTCGTAAATGTTGGATTCTTTGGAAAGTAAAATGCCTTAAATGTTGTAAATTTGAACGTAGATCGCGAAATAAATGTAACATTTGTGTTATTTGTTTAAGGTTTAGCATACCTTAAGAGGGTA